>KE372767.1:377500-389052 GCA_000418225.1 Zizania latifolia | reverse complement strand
CTGCCGCTGGAGCCGTCGAAGCTGACGACGGACACGTCGTTGGACCCGCAGCTCTCCTTCTCCTCGCAGGTGAGGTCGTGCCGCCGCCTCACGACGATCACGCGCCGCCCGGCAGCCGAGCCGGAGTCCGCGTTCTTGCTCATGCAGTCGTCGGCGGTCTCGGAGGCCTGCCGCGTTGCCATCCACCGTTCCAGCCAGCTCCACCCCACGTTGAACTCCGCCTGGTCGGAACGCACCACCCGCTTCTTCGTCCCGCCTCCTCCGCCGCCGCCATTGCCGCAGCTCCGCAGCTGCTGCGAGAAGGCGTAGGCCAGCGCCCGCTCCCGCCGCGTCGTCGCCTCGATCCTGCTCTGCATCCGCATCCTCGACACGTTCGAGCTCACCGTGCTGTCGTCCCATTCCTCCTGCCATGAATTCACATCACATCACAAGTTCGCCGTCAGCTCGCCGTGCAGATCATTGCTCCATCAGCAGCCGCAGAGATCGATCTCAAATTCTCGATTTTGCAGCCAGGATCTTGTTTGTTACCTTCACTCTGACCGCCTGCGACCGCGATCTCTGACTGGCCCGGTGCTGCTCCGACGCGGCGGCGCTCTCGTCGCTCAGCCGGAGGTTGCTCAGCGACTCGCCGACCTGGACCTCCACCGACGTCGCCGCGATGGATGCCGACGTCGGGCTCCTCGCCTCGTCGGTGTAGCCGTTTTCTGAACATCTCTTCTTCAGCTCCTGCAAGTTCCTCCTCGCCTGCACGCCAGTGGATCTGTATGAGCCATCTAATTTTCTCTAAAAATTAAATTTACTTGCAAGTTTGGAATTTGGATCGAGAACGCACCATGAATCCCCTGAATGCAGATTGGATCAGCGTCGCTGCTTCGTCGTGGCTGGCCATGGCCGGTTCGGCCGTCGGCGAGCTGTATTTGCTCCCCTGCTCTTCGGGGTGGTCGTCGGGGTCGGCGCCGGCCACGTCATTCGCCGGCGCCGGTGGCTCAGGCTGCATTGCGCAGGTCTCGAAGCTCTTGACGGAGACCGTCCCGTCGTCATCGTCGTCGACGTCGTTCTCCTCGTTGGCGGCCGCGCTGACCTCGTCGCCGCAGAGGTACAGCCGGAGAGAGCTCCATCTCTTCTTGTGATCAACCGAGCCCCTTTCCTGCAAAACCAAAACAAAAAAAAAAGAAAACATTTTTCGTATGCATCGTCGCTAAAACAAACTCCATTTCTGTTCAGATTGTTTATGTCGCAAGCAAAGCATCCGCGATTCATCGCAAGTACACAGAATCGGAAATCCAAAGTACATTGGCCTCTTCGCCAGCTACTGATTGGTGTACCGAGAGATCTACAGTTTTCGTACTGAACCCAACACCCACCCACCAGTGCCGTAGCACAATGTGCCCCCACAGAAACAGTAGACCATGTACACGTACGTGGTGGCAACCGCGGCCGCCGCCGCCGGCCGACGAGCAGGGGCTCTTGGAGAAGACTCGCCGGACGATCCCGCCGGCGAGGCCCATGCCTCCGCCGGATTAGAGCAGAACAGAGCAGAGAAGAGCCTCTCTCTCTCTCTCTCTCTCTCTCTCTCTCTCACCAATGGGTTGCCGGCGATCTTGGCATCGCCATGAGCGACCCTGCGGAGCTCCACTTCCACTCCACAGTGAGTCAGTGACAGTGACGAGGATGGCGCGAGGCTGCAACGGCTTCCCCTTATAGCAAGCGACGGGCCAACGACCGCGGGCGGCTAAAATCGAGATGCGCTCCGGTGCAACTTTGTGCAAAAGGCGGGGGCGTCCGATTGGTGGATCCATGCAGCAAAAACTGTGGTGGCATTCATGATGTGTGTGAGAGAGAGAGAGAGAGGTGAGGACTGAGGAGCCATGTGTTAGGTTAATTTTTGGTCTGGCAGGGGAGGGAGGGCTTTAGAGCTGGAGGACCTGAGCTGAGCATCTTTGTTTTACACTGTTGGTGGAAGGATCAGTGTACTGCTAGGGACACCAACTGTTTGCAGCAAGGCTCATGGTATTTTAGGCTAGGTTCGTTTGCTAAGGCTTCTTTGATACATGATAATCAGATGAGTCACCTTAAGAATGACAAATCATTTATTATTTTTTCTTACTAGGGCAGCCATACATAGTTCTTGAAATTTGTTGGTCCAGATTGGAATGTGCAGTGTCGGCAAGGCGAAGCAGTATCTTGTGAGCTTAGTATCGTGAGAAAATAAATGGCAGCAGGAAAGAATGTTGGAAGGGTCCTGAAATAAAGGTTCTAGATGCGCACCTTTGTTTTACAGAACTGTCACATGGCTTGCTTCATCCAACCTAATCCTGGTTTTGCTTACTCCTGGGTGTAGGCATCCTATTCCTCCCCTTAGCTTTTCAAGTCCACGTCAATCCTCATTTGTTAATTATCACTAGTACTTTATCAGATGTCGCTCCTGATCACTCTGTTTTCTTTTCACACGTACTAATAGTTATTATCCCATACTTTCGATAAATAGCTATTGCCTCCGTTTGTAAGATATTACAGTTTGGTTCTAAATCAAACTTCTTTAACTTCAACTAGATTTATAGAAAAAAGTATCAACGTCTGTAATATCATATTAGTTTCATTAAATCTAAGAAAAAGTCTACTACATCAACTAAAGCATTAGTATTGATCTACTTAACCTCCTAAACTATGAAACTAGATATTTATCTTTTGAAGTATAAAAACCAGTTCAAATAACCCTAAAGTATCCACATAAACAATACTACTACCATATGTCATCATCACCTGCAAAACTATTCCAGGGGTTATTTATACAGGTTTATATATTTAAGGGGTAAACGGTTAAGTAAACCAACCATGATACTTTAAAGTGTCAAGTAGACTTTTTCCTTAAATCTAACATGAAATATATATTGGTAGTATATTTATTTGATACTGTAGATGATAGGGATCAGAGGGAGTGCCATTGTATATACCATTTTGGCCTTAGTTGTCTCGTACTATTCGACATCGAGTGACAAGGGTAGAACAAGGAAGCAAAGCGCAACAGATTCGGTACCCAGCTAACAGTAGGTTTCCACATGAGAGCCCAGACCAGCGTCCTCAGCAACAACGCAAGTACTGTACTGGTCTCCATTTCCCCCAACGACATGTGCAAGACGTTTCAACTACGCTTTCTGATCATGATAGCAAATTGCCAGTCCATGCCGACACGACGCAGGACGTGCGTTATGCGTCCACTGGCTGAAGTTGACGCTTGCATGGATTATTGTCCCAAAAGAACAAATTAAGAAGGCAAGCTTGGGTAAATAAAGATGCAACTATCAAATCATCAGGTTGCTTTACTTTAGCATCATCACAGTAACCAAGCATGGCAAAGCCTAGTCACAGTGTTTTGCCCGTACTGCAGCGAAGAATTTTTAATCCGTGCAAAAGGGTCAAGAGTAAAATCCATTTTCCTTTTTACCCTCGTGCTCTGTCTACCCGCACATGTTGCAGATTCTGAAGATTTGAGATCATTGACATGCGCTTCAGTTTCAGGCTCTCAGAAATTATATACGTGCTCAGATTTCGAGAGTTTGCGCAATGCTAAACAAAGTTTCAAGATCACAAATTAGTAGCTACAGCTTGCATACCCTTAAGCTACATGCAATGTGACTGATGGTTTGCTGTGGATGTGTCGGTTCATGCACCAGCACATCCGCATGGCCTCAGATCAATATCAAGGTGGAGTACTGGAGTTCGACATGTTCCAAAATTTATGGGTTGGGGAAGGGACCGAGAATAGGGGCAGAGCTCTTACCGATTTGACTCAGCTTCACCATGAAGTGTGAACAGAAGAAATTTCCCCGTGGCACCTAGTTCAGTCCTGCACATAAACTGATCAAAATGTTAAAGAGCAGGAGAATATAGGACTGCAGGTAGTAATCACAGACGAGCTAGCAAAACTGCAAAAGTTAAGTTTGTCTGAGAACTTGGAGTAAAATTTTATCAGAGTGGAGGCGTGCAGGCATGAACCCAAACCTAAGATGAAGAATCATTGGCATAGGTAGGCAAGAAGCCCAGAAGTCTCTCCACAGTCTCTTCAAGTACCTATTGGAGCAACCCACCAATCAAAATAGAAAAGAAGTGCAGGTCAGATATCTTGGGAAAGATCAAACAAGGCGAACTGCATCTGAGATATGATCATGTGAATACTTCCAAACCTTTGTCATTTTTAGTACGTACATACAGATCCTTGTTTTTCTGCTAAACCAACTGGTCACAGAGTGAGAGCCCTCTCCCCTGGCATATCAATAGCATACACTACTCTGCTCCCACATACATCGAGTAGAAGTTCTTTGCCACCAGTGGATTGTTATCAGGTTAAGGTCCACACTGAAAAATCACTTGATATATAGTTTGTGAGCACTTCAAGAATCCTGACAAGAAACAAGGAATTCAGATAATGCATACTACTTGAACATATATAAAATATTATTAGAAATTAAGTGCCGAAATTTGTAAAATAAGCATACACTCAATCAAGGATTGTGCTTTGCTGTATGGACATCTGCTTCATACCATATCAGTGTCCTCTTTGTGAAACAGTTGATTACAACTACCAACAACATGCTCTAGAAGGATTTTACTGTAATTATTTCATGGTCGAGGATTGATGTAATTACTGGTTTATCAATGTATTCTATCATTGGCAGGAAAAAGGCAATTCAAGTAATAAAATCTACCAAAAATTTCAGTACAAACAGCATTGTACCCAAAAATGAAGTGTAATATGTACCATACAATATGGTATTCTTTTATTTAAAGTCAATGATGAACACAAGCTCAAGACACATAGGTGCTATAGAACCAAGTAACAAAATTATACTAGCAAGTACAATATTCCAAAAGGTCCTTGCAACTGGATAACTATAGCAGGTTAGTTTAATAATTTGGCTTGATATGTTAAAAATAGCTTGGATCCTCGTAAAGTGTCCAATTTGTCTGCAACAGGTTACGCTAAACACCTGTAATGTAGGCTAATATTTCAAATCTTTAAGCCCAGGCCCGGGGTAACAAAAAACAGATTATCAAGCCAATGCAACAAAACCTACTCACAGCTTTCAGCTTGCCCGACAGTCCTGCTGTTGTCTCCATGGTAGCTGAGGCCATCCTGTCCTAGCCAACCACATCCAAAAAGTCTCTGGTGTAGCACCAGCATCCATCTTTGCTGAAGAGACTATTCATGATTTCTATCAATCGATGGATATATATATTTTTACAGGCAAGCTGGTATCAGTTTTCAGTGGCAGTTCATAAAAGTAGACTTTTCAGAACAATACATGTTTCATGTTAGTTAATCCAGTCTCCCAGCAGTTCAAAATGAGACAGGGCAGTAACACAGAGCTCAGAATCACCAACAAAAGCCGAACCATGAAATTTATATGGAATGTCCTAATCTGTATCCATCTCCTCAGGGGCTAAGCAGAACCATGAAAATTATATGGACCATCCAGACCAATATCCATCTCCTCAGAGGCTACAAGTTCTGAAGCTGCCTCATTAACATTGCACACATGTAGTTTGCTTCTGTTCACATCAACCCAACTCATTCCAGGTGACTTTTTCACCTTTCTTGATTCCATCACCCTTCTTATCTCTAAAGCATCTTCCCATCGTCCTACTTTTCTGTACACATTCTCAAGAAGAATGTAGCTCAAGTGATACTTAGGCTCCAACTCTAACATTTTCTTTGCAACCCGTTCTGCTACATCTAGGTTAGAATGTGTTGCAGAAGCACCAAGGATTGCTCCCCATAAGGAAGAATCATCCACAAATGGTGACTTGTTAATCAAATCTTCAGCCTCTTCGAGAAGCTCTACTCTACTAAGAAGGTCAACCATACAATTGTAGTGTTCAATTCCAGGAGCAATGCCATAGTCCTTGCTCATAGAGTTGAAGTAGTCCCTTCCTTGCTCAACCATTCCAGTATGACTACAGGCAAAAAGAACACCAATGAAACTGATGTAGTTAGGCCTGACCCCTTCCCTGATCATCCTATTGAACAAATTGATAGCTCGCTCAGCATGGCCATTCTGAGCAAAACCGCCTATCATGGCATTCCAAGTAATCGTGTTACGCACAGTACTTGCTTCAAAAACACTATATGCATAGTTCACCGCACCGCATTTTGCATATAGATCCACAAGTGCAGATTCAATAATCACATCTCTCCCATCTCCCATCCTCAGAAACCGGCAATGGATCTCTTTTCCTGGCTTTACAGAAGATAGGCCAGCGCATGCTCGCAGTACAGTCCCGAAGCTATACCAGACATCCTGATCCATCTCCCTGAACAATGCAAGGACCTTCTCGTACTCCCCATTCTGGCAATATCCTCCAAGCAACGCACACCATGAAACTTCATTCCTGGCCTTCATCCTGTCAAACACCTCACGAGCCTCCACCATCATTCCACACTTAGCGTACATGTCCAGCGTGCTGCTCTCCACGATTACATTGCCACACAGACCACGGGTCACTACCTGCGCATGTGCCTGCCTTCCTTGGCTCGCCCTCTTCAAGTTCCCCAGTGCTGTCATCATTGAACCAAATGTACAGCCGTCTGGCATAGCCCCATTCATCGTCAGCATAGACCGGAACCACCTCACGGCCTCCTCAAACCAATCGTTCCGTACAAAGGCGGATATCAACGACGTGTAGCATATTCCATCCGGTGCGCGCATTTCCTCGAACGCCTTGCGCGCGTCACCAGGCGCGGCGGCGTGGCCGTACATGTCCACCAGCGCGCTTAGCACGATGTCGTCGTCGCCGAATCCCCGGAAGAGAATGCTCCCGTGGAGGCACGCGCCCGCGCTGTGGTCACGGAGCACGGCGCAGGCCTTGACGGCGGCGGAGAGGGCGTGAGCGTTGGTCGAGACACCGTCCGCGCCGGAGAGCATGGACCTGAGGTAGGCGAGCGCGCGTCGAGGCAGACCCTGTCTGACGAAGGCCGCGAGGATCGATGAATGCGCGACGACGTCACGGTGTGGCAGGTCGTCGAACGCCCTGAGCGCGTGCGGGAGGTGGCGGGGGAGGCGGACGTAGAAGGCGAGGAGAGCGTTGGCGACGTACCGGTCCGCGATGAGCCCCGCTCGCGCGGCGCGGGCGTGGAGGCAGTACCCGAGGCGGGGCGTCGGGTGGCGGAGGAGGACGGCGGCGAGGGAGAGCGGGGAGGAGGGGTGGGCGGCCGCCAGGCGCGCCGCGTCCGGGAGGTCGCCGGAGTCCAGCAGGCGGAGCACGGAGAGGTGCGGCGCGGCTGGCGGCAGCCTCGGCGGGGGCATCGTGCCGAGAAAGCGCGGCGCCTCCTGGGGCAGCCTCCGCTTAAGTGTAAGATTTCCTTATACATTTGCATATTTATAGCTCGCATCATTTGCATAAGCATTCCAATTACGATTGATTGGATAATTTGTCGCTTTCAGAAAGTGATTTTACGTTTTTATCATCTTGATACACATTCATAGATCTAAATAGTTCTAGGTATCATTAATAAGAGTCACATCACAATCTATCACAATTTAAAGAGTAATTTTTAAAATAGCAAATGATTAATTTCTTCTCTGATTATGCCGCACAGTGACATAGAGAAGTCCTAAAACAGTCGGATGCTTTGAGAAATGGCAAAGCATTTACCTCCATTTTCATCATTTTGCCTGTAAATTTTGCTTCTTTGCCTCCATCATTTTACAGAGATATGGGACGAATTGACGAAAAGTCGAAAACAGTGTTGTATCGATCTTATCATCAAGCATTTTAGCACATTTACAAAGCCAGATAAGCAAAATTTACAAGGCCAATTTCATCATCAGCTCGAAAAGCATTGTAGTATATGCTTGATAACGACGAAATTTACGAGTCAATTTCATCGTGAGAGAAGCAGTGCGAGCTGACTGAATGCATTGCGCCTTCATAAGCAAGAGGGAGGCACAAGCTTGCCGCCGGCGACACCTCCGGCGACGTTGGCGCACCTCGACACGGTGGGCACCCCGCGCCTGACGTACCTCAGGTCGATGTCCCTCAGCTCCAGCCCCCGGCACGGGCTCGCGGCGCTGCACGACAGCTTCACCGCCACCTGCGTCGCCGACACGCCCCTGATGTTCCTGAACTTCACGTCGCTTATCTTCACCACTGACGGCCGCTGCCGCTGCCCCTGCTCCGCCGGCACAAGCTCCGGTGATCAATGAACAACTCCTTCCTCTACTGATTGCATCTATTTTTCTTGTGTGGGTGTGGGTTCTAACCGGCTGATGGCAGGAGGCGTAGGGGCAGTACTCCTGGTCGATGATGATGGGGTTGCGGACCCTCCTCATGACGATGTCCTCGAAGACGAGGCCGGAGACGGCGGAGCTCGGGCGGGGTGCGCCGCCGCCGTGGCGCCACGTCTTGATCCGCACGCCGTTGGCGGTGCCGACGATGGTACAGTTGGACACGCGCAGCCGCCGGACGTCCGCCTCGCCGGGGTTCCTGCCGAGGCTCCCGACGCTGATGCCGTGCCCGGGGCCGCAGGACACGCCGGACACGGTGATGTCGGCGCTGCCGGGCCCGACGGAGACGCAGTCGTCGCCGGTGCCGACGGCCGAGTCGGTGACCCGGACGTTGGAGGAGCCCTGGATGTGGACGCCGTCCGTGTTGGGGCTGTCCCGCGGCGCCCGGATGCTGACGCGACGGATGTCGACGTCGTGGCTGCCGATGACGGTGACGTGGAAGAACTTGCTGTCCAGTGACGTCACTCCGGTGATGGTCGCGTTCCTCACGCGTCCCAGCTTAATGGACTAGATTACGTATAGTGTCACATAAATAACCAAAAATATATTTTGGGCTCCAAATGTTCATAGTTCTTGAACGAAATCCAAACAATCGTATAAAAGCTGACATTTTTATGAGATAAATTGCAATGATTTAAGTTTTAAAAGATACAGTTCAAATTCAACCAACAATTGAATAAAGTGACAAAAATAACAAATCCCATGTCAATCAGGCAATACTCTTCATTGCTACTCCCTCTGTTTTTATATTATAGATAATTTTATTTTTTCAATTAAACTTATTTAACTTTAACTAAATTTAAATAAAAATACATTAACATTTATTATACCAAATAAATATATTACTGAAGTATATTTTATAATAGATTTAATAAAACTAATTTGGCATTATAGTTATTAGTTATTTTTCATAAATTTAGAAAATTCTAATTATAAAAATTAGAACAGATGGAGCATACTTTATTATAATTGTTTTAATTTTAAATCGAATTTAAACCTCGAATATTTGCGAGTTTGCGCAACTTACAGACGGGGGTGGTATGCAGTCCGGCTTCCTGGGGCACTCATTGAGGTGCCACGACGACGCGCCGCGGCCGTCGAACGTGCCGCCGCCGGTGACGAGCAGCCCGTCGATGTTGGCGAAGTTGATCCACTCGTGGCACCCCCGGAACGCGGCGAGGTCGGCCGGCGCGCGGAGGACGCCGGCGACGCGCACCTCCACGTACCCCTTGCAGGGCCCCCGGAACACCAGCGGGTGCAGCAGGTAGTCGCCCTTGGGCACGACGACGGCCGGCCTCCCTGCCGACGCGCACGCCGTCATCCACGCCCTCACAAATGCCTACACACAGATGCAACTGATCGTTCAATCGTCCATACTGCTGCTGCCGCCGCCATGACACAGCACTGCAATTCGCAAGAACGACGACCAAAACACGCACAGTTTTTGGCGAAAATTTGAACAAGTCGACAGCGATTACCTTTGAATTGTCTGTCTCTCCATCCGGGACGGCGCCGAAGTCTGTGACGTCGAAGATTTGGCGGGCACAAGTAAGCTGTAAGCACCAGCTAGCCATGATCAGGGAGAGCATGGTAGTAACTAAGGGAGAGGGCATGTTCGTGTGTCGATCTACTGAGAATCAGATTCAGCATGCATGCAGCTGACTGACCTGGGACAATCGCATGCATTGAGAAAGCATGCATCTTTGCCGTTTATATGAGCATCTAACAGTACTCGTCATGCATTATGCCCTTGCCTGTAACGCATTCTTGAAACTGGGTGATTGGAACAATTGAATAGTGGTGTTTGTTAGGCTGCTGCTCTTGCCATGATCCCAAAGTCTGCACCTTCTTTCGTGGCTGAATTTTCTCACATTGGCAACTCCTAGCAGAGAGTGGCAGTTGCTCACTGTGGTCAGGCAGGTAGAAACTCGTCCGAAGCTGTCTGATGTGAGAAATGCTTGCAACAAGTAGTGGTCATGCATCCCCTGAAGGACCAAATGACAGGTGCCCAATGAACATTCACGCTCTGTTTAGCTTACATCTGCGAATTATTAACCGGATTATTTACACCAAGGCACCAAGCTTTAGAAGTACCCCATATGTTTAAAAACATAAGAGGTATAAGTTTTTGGCTTAGTATTCTAACATAAAACTTTGACCATTAATTTCATTCATAATATACCATCAATAACTATAAAATTAGTATCAAATGAAAGATATTTCATGTACCAATTCAACTATATTACATGCATAATAAAAAATCAAAAAAATGATTTTAGCTTAATTATTAGTTAAAAGTTAAAAAGATTGATTTTTAAAATAAATTAACGCCTTATGTTTTTGGACAAAGGAATATGATTTATTCAAAAACTTTCTTCATCCGCATTGTTTAGATTACATTTTTATAATCTATTTGTTAGTTTTATATTTCGTCTTTGTGTGTTTTGTTTTCATTTTCAATTTCAGGTGTACATTCTGAAAATGAAGAAGGGCTGCCTGTTCATTTTCATTTTCATATTTTTACTGCCTGTTCATTTTGTTTGGCTGCTGGACTCAGTACTAGTTTGCTTCACTATCATCCTTTCTTCCTTTCTTATGACATGTTTTCTGTTTTAGGCCAACATCATTTATTTAGTTTTTGGTGGCAGGGTGGTTTTTTATTTTTATTTTTTTATGTTTCTCCTTTTTTTCTAGGAACATAAACCTAGTAGATGCAACTTATGCAAGGCAGAGGGCGGTTGTTAGGCAGTTTAGTTTTGGGTCTCTTTAGAGTTTGATACATGCGATGTGTGTATCTCTTGCACAAAACTATAAATATATCTAATCAAAGTAGATGACTATGCATCACAGTTTCATCTATTTCTTGCTCTTCATTGTCTTTGTGTTTGCTGTTGTGTCAGTTTTACTTTTCACTGGTTGCTGTTCATCAGATTTTCCTTTATCCTGACATGTCTGGACAGTATGAACATGTGACACACAGCCACTATAAGGGCACTTACAACGCTCCAGGCTGGAGCGTAGCCTCGCGCTGCCACGTCGGAGCTAAACTTCCACCTCAGCCTGAAGCGTGGTTTGAAGCCCGAGCATGTAGCCTGCAGAAGCTCCGATGGCTTGGGCCGGAAAAGCAACGCCACCGCCTCAAAAAGCCGGCTTTCTTCTGCATTTTCCCATCTTCCACGCGATTTTCTTTTCCCTGTGTCTTCCTTGCGCTTTCCTTTTCGGGTGGCCACCGTCGCCAAGCTCCTGCCGTCGAGCTCCCGCCGCCGA
>KE372767.1:349687-370603 GCA_000418225.1 Zizania latifolia | reverse complement strand
GCCGAGCCCCCGCTCCTGCCGTCGAGATCCTGCCGCCGACCCCGCTCCCGCCACCCAAGCTCCCACCGTCGAGCTCACGCCGCCGACCCCGCCGCACACGCTCCCGCCGCCGAGCTTGCCACCCACGCTCCTGAAGCTTCCGCGTTGAAGGAGGTGTAGCTCCATCCTATGTGTCTCACTTGCTTTTTCTAAAACCACGGTTGAAGCTACTCCCCATCGTAAATGCTCTAAGTTACCATTAAATGTCTTCCTTCTTTCCTCAAATTTCTGCCTTCCTTTACTTTTTAGCTTTTTTTGATCTTGAAGATGCCCTGTAAAAGCCCTGTTAGTTTGGGCACCGTCACCATGACTTGTCTCAGACTCTCAGCACCGGGTCTGGACCGTCTGGTCAGCGGCAGCCGGCCCACGCGCAGCAGGCCCAGGCGCGGGCGTCAGGCAGGCCCCAGCGTGCCGCGGGCCGGGCCGGGCCCAGACACGGCCCGTACCACATCAGTATATAATGCAATAAAAACCCCAATCATCCTCGTCGTTTCTCCAGCCGCCACCCAGGTTTCCCTGCCGCGCCCCGCGCCGCCCCCCTCCAGAGGCCGGCCGGCCGGCTTCCGCGCCGTCGGCCCCCGTCCGGCGCTCCTCCTGCATCGGCTTCCCGCGCCGGTATCCTGCGTCGTCCCTCTCCGCCCCCCCGCGCGCCGCCCCTCCTGCGCCGTCTTTCCGCGCTGGTGTCCTGCGTGTGTGCGCTCGCAGGCCTCGAAGATGGCCGACGTGCGCCCCGACGAGGTTGGTGCCTGATCATTCGCTTCTCCTCATCCCTGGGGTTTGGTGCTAGTTGTGTCGGTTTGAGATGCCACCGGAAATACTGATTTTTTCAGAAGAGCATGCCTGATTTGTTTACATTTCCCTTTTAATCGTGTATTTTTTTTGTTTCAAATTAGCTGACGATTCATTATATGAGTCTGTTTAGAGACTGCGTGTTGCAGTTTGGGCCTTATTCCTCCATGCTCATTTACAGTCTGCTCATCCGCTGCCAAACTGTTTTGCTTCTTGAGCAGGCAGCATCGGAGGAAGTGGATTCCATCCACTTCAGCTTCTATAATGAGGATGAAATTAAGAGGATCAGTGTTAAACAGATAACAAAGTCTGATCGTCTTGATGCCAAGAACTGCCCTGTGCCAGGTGGATTACTTGACCCAGCATTGGGACCAACCAACGATACCGACACGTGAGTTACTTATCTAACTACTGAAATCGTGCTTCGAGAGTTCACTTGTTAATGCCACATTTATAGAGTATATTACCAGCTCGCAAGGAAATGATGTCATCTTTGACTTGCGAACAATTATTGATATCATGCATTTTATTTTGTGAACTCTAGGTTATCAAGGCTCAGCAGATTATTGCTTATTTTTGCACCAATCTGTATCTCAGTTATTATGGTAGAAAAATGTAGAGTAACATTCATTGACACTTCCATATGTTATCTTTGTTCCATTGCCTTGTAAGGTTAAGATATAACTATATGTGGTTTATTAATAGGAAGGTTCGCTTTATTTGTTCTTCCAAATTTCTGTGAGTTAATGAATCACTATGACTGCACTGACGGTACCTATTTTTGTTATTTATATTTTGTTACATGTTTTGAGGTGTAGTTATTTGTTTAACTGCATGTTGCATTATGTGGTTTTCCACTCTGATTTGTTCAGATGTATCAGTTTACTAGCATTGCATTATTTGTAACTTGCTCCCCCCTCCAACACAAAAGGGACTCCTCATTGTTACATTTTTTTGGTAAACTGATATTTTGTCCTCCATTTTTTTGAAGTTTAAGTTTAATTTGATCTGCACTTTCTAACAATTTACTGTATTGAGTATTCATGCACTGGATGTGTCTCATCACAGCATATCAGACAGAGTGGAGCAACAAATTCAAAGTGGTCATTTGAATATGGGTTATCAGTGATCAAGAATTAACTTTGTACACTCATGTATCTTGACATGGGTTTCTTCATAAGAAAGGAGAAATACGTCTTGTCTGTCTTTTATAGTTTTATTAATGCCCAATTGCCAACTATAGAGTTAACTCTTATTAGGTATTAAGTTTAGTTGAATATTTAACGCTACATGGGGTGATTATTCTTTCTTTCATTTATTATTATTCAGGGGTGTACTTGATGCAATCCTTGTAGTTCTTTTGCATGCACCTTTTATAGTTTTTTGGGTAAAAATTTGAATATTCTACTATCTGACCATATCCAAATTTTAAACAGCTGCAAGAGTTGTGGTCAGCATTCTGTTCGATGCCCTGGTCATTTTGGCCACATTGAATTGGCAAAACCGCTGTTTAACCCGTTACTTTTTATGAGTCTCAAAAACCTTCTCCATATTACATGCTTCCATTGTCACAAGTTCCGCCTGAACAAAGAAAAGGTGAATCCATTTTCATATCATTTATTTTGGGTCTTCAATTTTTTTTTATCCTGGATCATTCAGGATCTTTTGTGCCATTATAATATGTGATTTTCTGTTTACTTTGTTAGGTTGATAGATACACAGACGAGCTTGAACTGATAGTAAGGGGTGATGTTGCCCATGCTAAAAATCTTGGAGACTTGGGTGGCAAAGTACTTTTGGAGGAAGACGATGAAACTGAGGCCACTTCAGGCGATAGATTGGCTCCTTCTGAGAGAGACAATAAAACCTGGACATCGATCCAACTGAAGGAGGCTCTTTCAATTTTTGCGATGCTAATGAAAAAAAGACAGAAGAAGTGTGCACACTGTGACAAAAAGAATCCATCTATCACACATCCTATATATGGTTGGTTGATCAAGGTATTCATGATTTTAACAGTTTAACTCTTTTAGGTAGTGCTAATCCTAAGTGTTAAACACTCCAGCATATTGAGGACACACTTTATTTTGTTTGACTGTAAATATGCTGAATTTCTGTATTTCTTATTAAATCGGCAATTGATAGGGATCTATTGTATGGCATTCAATGAAGTTCAGGATGCCTTTCCATCTATTTGAAATCAATTTAGTTCACCATCTTTTAATATCGTTGAATCATTATTAATGCCAACTTCGTTTTAGTAAGATTTTGTTACTTCCTCACTTCTCTATAGTCTATATATGACTACACCCTTCCTTATGTAGGTATTGTTTTACAGTGTATTCAGCTAATTTTTTTGAATGTATTGACAACAACATGCCACTCGTTTGGGTGTGCTTTGTCTCTGTAGTACTGATTGAATTATACATAACCAATGGTTTACATAAGAACCCCCCAAACTGGAAAGTTACACCATGTCGCCGGAAAGTTGTGTAAAGGAATCTCTGTGTCTTCCAATCTGGGAGCAGAAGCTTCATGTGGTTTCATCTGGCGGCTGGCGCTCTTGAGGTCTTGGACGAAACTTTGGCAAATGTCAGGTTGTGGAAGCATTCTAACCATCTAATGCACACTTGCACAGGTCACTTGATTTTTTATTTTTTATAGATGAACATGGAATTTAAGACGCATGGGCCTCTTCCTCCACCTCAGTAGGCTACCAGCTTGCATTGGCCTCATTGGGTAGGTTAGAGTTGAATCCCAAGCTTGGGTTTCATCTCTATTTGAGTGACTAGGTTTTCTATTGGCTTGCCAAGTCTAACACAACCTTTTAGGGGAAAGGGACCCTCCCTCCTCCTTTACCAAGGCTTGGGACCTGCTATGTTGAGACAACATAGACGGAGTTGGAGTACATTATACATCCAATGATCCAAATTCCGAGCCACAGAATAATAATTTATGATTGGATTTTGTGGCATGTAGGATAATCAACAGAGACAAAGTTTGCATTGCATGATTTAGCATCTGCCACCAGCTTTAGCAATATGACATCTCTTTTTTTTTGTGAATGATATGTGTGTTGCATCATAGTTCTTCATTACATGTGATTTGTAGGATACAGCTGCTTCCTCTGTAAGAGCAAATGTGATTGCTGATGCTAAACTGAGTGGATATGGCTATGCTCATGACTCAAGAGAAACTGGTGTTTCTGGTCTTGATGAAGAACTAACTTCACATGGAACTTCGTCCAAAGGGTCAAACAATGCAAGTGCAACAAGACGCATTTCTGATGACACAATCAAAGAAATGGTAGCATCATCAGGAAAAAAACATCTCTTGACTACAGAGGTTAAAAATATTGCTACTTTTTTGAGTTTAAAGGAAACTTTCATCAATGCAGTACCTCATGCAAAATTTAAATCACATACTGAGCATGTTCTTTCTCAACTGCTTCAGGTTGAATCTATTCTGAAGGATTTGTGGAAAAACGAATCAAGGTTCTGCATGTTATTATGCGATTTCCAGCAGAATACATTGAGTATGTCAGAAAAGAGAAGGGGCTATGAGATGTTTTTCTTGAAGAATCTGCTTGTGGCACCAAACAGATTCCGTCCCTCAATTAGCTCTAGTCTTGGAGTAAGTATATCCTGCTGGTATAGCTGACTAAATCCTGTTCTGAAGTAACCACTTATTATTTGCTGTTGTAGATTATGGAACATCCACAAAATGTTCTGCTAGGTAAAGTGCAAGAGGCCAATCTTGCGCTTCAGCAGAGCACTGTGGCTTCTAATCATATGGACATTCTTAGAAGATGGATGGATCTGCAAAGAAGTGTAAATGTGTTGTATGACAGTAGTAAAGGCCTTGGTAAGTATGCTTTCTTGCATTAATTATTTAGACCACTCATTTAGTTTTGGTGCTTAGCAAACTTTAAAAAGCATGTAAAATGCTAGGATGCATCTTTTCTTTTGGCTACCTGGGTAGCTACTTGAAATTGGATTTCAGCATAATACATGGCCAGGTGTTTATGTGTTTGTGCTGCATATAATGCATGGTAATCATTGTTGTAGGACGAAATTTTAAATAAATTATGCTCTTATAAGACAAAACTCTTCACAGAAGAATAAAATCAATTCAAACCAATAAACTTGCTGGATTATTGGCCCATGTGCTAGTTGGAGCAAGATCATGACATGTTTGTTATTTTTTCTCTCTTTTGTAGATTCACCCATGCATGATAATTCATGATAATGTAAAAGAGTGAACCATTTGAACAATTTTGATCCAGATCGTGCTCATGTAACTGGGTTCTAGAGTTTTTCTGTAGAGGTTCTTGAGTCAATTCTCAACTTGATCACTTCAGTTTCAGGGTTACATATAATTTTCCCAAATTAGAAGCACATTCATAAAAAATGAATTATGCATTTTTTTGTGAATTGCGATCAATCTAAACGTATGCCTGGTCCTATTTGGTGGTGTTGATATGAACTATTAATTTAGGTAATGCTTAAGAACGGTCTTATGCATGCATCTAAAATGCATTTGCAGCTATGTTTGTTTTGATTAATGGAATTTGTATTTTCTTTTGAAAAAGCGCTAGATATACCATTATCTTCACTAATTGGCTTGGTTACAACCATAAGTATGCCAGACCTATTTGCTTTGCCCTAACTAAAAAAATTGAGTGGTCTCTAATGTTTGTCATTGACAGTAAAAAGTGAGAAGAATGCTCAGGGTATTAGACAATTGTTGGAAAAGAAAGAAGGGGTTCTTCGGCAGAAGATGATGGGGAAAAGAGTTAATTATGCATGCCGGTCTGTGATATCTCCAGATCCATATTTGGCTGTTAATGAAATTGGTATTCCTCCCGTTTTTGCAACACGGTTGACATATCCTGAGGTACTTTCATTGCGTATGTTTCTGGTTGTTCTACGACTATATTCAGGAGTATTTACCTTCATTTTGTGCATTTCTGTATATTCTTGGTATGCTTACTATGGTGATAGTATAGCTATACATTAAAGTCCTCAAAGGTCCAAACTCCTTAAATGGAAACTTAAAGTTGAATTATGTGCCCATGATGTATTATTTGTTCTTTGAAGTTAAAATAACATTTAAGGCAGTTATGAAATACCATGCACCTTCTTTTATCACACATCACTAAACTTATAGTTTCACACGACTGTTTCGGAGTGATCTAAGAAAAAAAGTACTTTCTCGGTCCTAGAATGTAACAAGTTTTAGAGTTCAAAATTTGTTCCAAATGTAGCAATCTAGTACTTCTAAAAGTTAACTTTTACCTCTAAAGTACCTATACTACCCTTGGACTTGATTACTCATTACTTTACCCAAACACTCTTGGGTCCGCACTCACATACCCTGAGGAGAGTAGTATGGTCTTCTTACTCATCTTCTTAATACATGTTCTCAAGCCTAAAACTTGCTACATTTTGGGACGGAGGGAGTATTTTTTTTATTGAGTCATTTTTAATTAGTGATTGGTTGTACTTCCTAACTTTGCCATTTTCCTTTGGAGTTTCTCTAAGCAGTAAGGGTAGGTGCTCTGAGGTATGTGTGAGTCAGATCAGTCGCTTGTCAAGTTGTCATGATTTATGGGCATGCTTGATGGCTTGCGTGAAGAACTATTTTCTTGTCTTAAACATCCATGCTTTTCAATATGCCACAGTGAATAATGCATGGACTATTTGAGATGTGGTTTAATAACCCTGAGCAGTTTTTAGATTTTTCAGATGGTTGTTTTACATAATTTGCTATATTGTTTCATGTGCAGAAAGTGACACCCTGGAATGCCAGAAAGCTGCAAGAAGCTATAAAAAATGGTGCTGACATTCATCCGGGTGCAACTCATTACAGAGATAACAATAACATGTATAAGCTACAGGCTGCCCCTCTCAAACGCCGTGCGATTGCTAAGATGTTACCTGCTTCCAGAGGATCAATTTCTCAAGCGGGGAAAGACCCCAAGTGTGAATTTGAGAGCAAGGTTGTATATCGACATCTTCAAGATGGTGACATTGTACTAGTCAATAGGCAGGTATAACTATTTGCTAGCAAGCTTGCCATTCCTAGCAGTATCTGGAAATAATGCCTCCAGTCTCATTTAATGGTTCTTTTCTGCATGGTGATTTTGGCATTTCCAGGCAATTACCTCTCCAATTCAGTGTTGTATAGGTGTCTGCCTAGCCCAGTTATTCTCCCTAGGCTGCCTCCTAGCCTTGCCCAGGTCTGCCTAATCGATGATTAGGTGCTGGTCTGCCACCTGAATAGTCCCTAGCGCCTTAGTGAACACTTTTCTAAATACCCATACTTGTTACTTAATCTACACAAGCATTGTAGATGGGCAACTCATGTGAAAGTAATCAGGAACTAATATCTTTATTATGTGGTAGAGCCTGAATGAAAAATCCAAAATATACCATGAGAATAACATGTGGATAAACATAAACTCCATGACTGATTTTGAAGTTTTAGATGACATTAAATAATTATAGCAGATCTGCTACATCCATCCATATGTGAGTAGGCCAATGAATTGTAGCAACTAGATACTGGTCAGATCAGTACCACAAAGGTGACATGTCTCAGTTTGTTTAAGTGTTTCACTTTGTTTCCGAAAAATGAGACACCCAGTTTTAAGAGCAAATCGAAAATTTGATTTAAAACCACTACACTGGAAGTCTGGAAGCACACTTTTTAAAGATATTCTGCATTGTGGTCTTTGTGAGAGCATATCACTATCACCCAATTTGTTGGTCAGCAATGTTGTAACTCTGCAATTTCTCTAATTTAATTTTGCTTGCAATGTGAAGCCTACTCTTCACAAGCCCAGCATGATGGCGCATTTTGTTCGTGTTCTGCCTGGAGAAAAGACAATTCGAATGCACTATGCCAATTGCAGGTATTATGAGTTATGACATATTTTCAGCAACACACTATGCCTCTGCTGACTTCTGATGATCAAACATTGTATTTCTTTTAAGCACATACAATGCTGATTTTGATGGAGATGAAATGAATGTGCACTTCCCGCAAGATGAAATATCTCGTGCTGAGGCCATCAATATTGTTGATGCAAATAAGCAGTACATTGGTCCAAGGAGTGGGGATGCTGTCAGAGGTCTCATTCAGGTAATACTGTGTATATGCATTTATGATGTTTTGGTTCTGTACACTGGTGCTGTTGAACACATTTTATTTACAGTTCAGTGGTTTATAGTCAGGTTTCCTGTGTATCGGTCTTTTTTAATTAGTGAACTCATCCTGTCAGTAATGGCTTAAAATATCACATTAGTTTTTATATGCTGCAAGCCTGCAACTAACAGTAACAGTTATTTTTATGTTAAACTTATGATCTTTCGCATTATTTAGGACCACATTGTTGGTGCTGTGCTCCTGACAAAGCTGGACACCTTTTTAAGCCGTGAGGATTATAATCAGCTTGTATATGGGTCTTGTGTGCCCTATTCAACTTGTATCTCTAATCAGTTTGGTGAAAAGATATCTATTATCAAGGATGATAATGCACCAGAACCTGTACCTCCTGCTATTTGGAAGCCAAAGCCCCTATGGACAGGAAAACAGGTTAGATGTTTTGAATAAGTTGTGTTACTGTTGGCCTCAATCTTCCTAATTGCTTTAATTTTAGTTGTGTAAGTCTTCTGTTTACAGGTGATAACAACCATCTTGAACCATGTAACAAAAGGTCACCCGCCATTTACTGTGGAGCAGAAGGGTAGAATTTCAAAAGAATATCTAATCCCTAAATATAAAGATGAAGATAAAGCTAAAGATAAAGCTAAAGATAAAGCTAGAGATCCTTCAGAGCAAGTTTTGTATGTTCATGATAATGAGCTCATAAAGGGCATGATAGATAAAGCCCAGTTTGGGAAGTATGGGATAGTTCATACAGTTCATGAACTATATGGTGCAGAGACAGCTGGAGTACTACTCTCTGCATTCAGCCGCTTGTTTACGATGGTCTTGCAGGTGAGCTTCGAAACATTGTTTCCATCCTTTTACTATAAGTAACTCACTAGAAGCGACTAAAATGTTTGTATCATGGCTGTTCGCTAGTAGCAATAAATATTATTTCCTCATCACACTTCCTTGGATGTATTAGAGTATTAGACAACAAAAAATATCAAACATATACATACTCAAGATTTTCTGGATTTTGCATGTTGCTCAATAGAACAGAATTGGGGCTGTTCTATCTTCAACAGTTTTTTTGGTCCAGGATTCTTCACCTTAATTGCATGATCGTCTTGATTCCCGCAGCAGATATTGGCAACACAAACGAACTATTCTTCCTTGGATATTTTGCATTTGATTTGTTGGCTGAAACCTGGTTATATGGTATTCACACTTTTGAATATGTACTTATGTAGAGGGGCTAAGGAGAGCAAGTAAAGGAAAAAAATACTGGGCTAGACCAACAGTTCAGACTGTGTTGAACAGGCTAGTCTTTCATTAAGCTGATTGATTTTTCATTAAATGACTCGAGTGACACTGGGTGATCTTTGAGCCATATCAGCCCTGTCAAGTGGCAAGCTCAGAAAGTTCAGTTCATACCCACTATTTGTGGACTGTGGATCATGTGAGAAGTTACTCAGCTGCTGCAACAACTGTATACAGCTTTTGTATTGCCTATGGAACACACTTTTTATTTCATTTTTCCCAGCCTACTTAAGCATGTAACAATATAATGTTAGAGCACTCTATGAACAAACAGAATACCTTTTCATTGTTTTTTCAGCCAATTTTTTGGATTAGTGAACCTTAGCCTTCCTCAACTTGTTTGGTACTAAAAGCCATTGTTGTTTTGAACTAGTGAACCAGAATCCAGAAGCTACCCATATTGATGGCTGGTCCCATCCCGATAGCTGTGTTCTGTATTGAAACAGCATGTGGACGGACTCACTTTTGTCACCTAAAGCTTTTAGGGAAAAATACTGTACCAATTACCAAATATTCTTGTGGATTTCATCGTAATTGGCTGCCAGCTGCCTCCATTTTTATGGCTGACATTGTGATGTCAATATTGAATTTAAATCTGAATGAACTGACGTTGATCAACAACCATATGCCAGATAAGATCACCAATATGTTTAGACATGTAGCCTACTTGTTATCACCCTTTTTTTCCAAGGTGTTCCATGGCTGTGCATTTCACTTTATTTTGGCTTATCATCAATTGAATTTTCTTGTCATTTTTACTGCAATGTTTTTTCAATTTATGATACTGTAATTGTCAAATGAAGAACATTTATTTTCTTTCAGTTGCATGGATTTACATGTGGAATAGATGATCTGTTACTTTGCCAAGAGTCAGATAGGCTGAGAAAGGAAATTCTTGGGACAAGTGAAAAACACAGCAAAAGAGTCCATAGAAATTTTACACGCCCTGAAGAGGATGATGAAACTGAAGATGATGAAGGTTTGTGGAATATTATCATTACTGCAAATACTTTTCTCCTTCTCTTACTCTCACTCTCCTCCCTCTTCCTCTCTCTCATGCTAAATTTCATTTAGATAACTCGATGGAAGTTAAAATTTGATAGCTTTATGGTAGTTAAAAGTAAGTGCCCACATAAAATTAGTCTATGCAAGTCTCCAATGGACCAAATACATCCTGTCAGTACTTAATAGCAAAGTTCAAAGTAAACAGGAAAACACTGAAATGGATAGATCCGAAATACTGACTAGCTAACTAAACTTCCATCCAAAAATCACTCGATGTCAGATTATTCTATCCATCTAAAGATGCATCTATCATACTGTGAGAAATCATTTCCTTAAGATTTCTTTGCCCTGAAAGTTTTTTCCATCTTTCTGTTAATATTAGTACTTAGGAATGTGTTTACAGAAAAAAATGTTCCTTTTTAGCCAAATGTGCCTGCAACCAAGTTTGTCCTTTTTTTAAAGAAAGTCTTGTGGTTCTGGAGGTTGATTACCCTGGATTTTCTTCACTATATTGTTTGCCACAAAAATGTGCATGTGTGCGTGTGTGTAATTATGTGTGAGGTTGTTCATGATCGCCTTGATCATGTGAAAGTCCACCATCAATACTGGGAAGAAAATAGGGTAACGTTTTAGTGTTTTACTCCCATCAGCTTATGTTTGTACCTCACCGCAAACTTTGATCTATCGATAACTAATTTATATATGAGTGTCGTTTACTCATTTACTGTATCTAATTTCAGTTCAACACCTACTAGTGGCAACTTTGAACAATGTGAGATGAAAAAATCGTTTAGAATTTCAGATTCTTCTCCATATTGCCATTATCAGGCACTTGCATTAGATGAAATTGTTACTTTGTAATGTAGCCTTTTCTATTTGCATTCTCCAGTTGTATGCTGATTGTTTTAATTTTACCTTTACACAGATCATGTGAAATTGCAAATGGAAGTTGAGAAAGTTATACGTAGGAATGGAGAATCTGCGACGGTTATATTGGATAGAAAGATGTCCAGTGCTCTTAATGCTATAACATCTAAAGTCAATCAAAATTTGTTTCCTTATGGTCTACAGAAGCCTTTTCCTGGAAATTGCCTCTCTCTTATGACTGCAACTGGAGCTAAAGGTGGCTTGGTAAGTTCTTTTTTGGGCAGGGAACTGAATACATATGATGTTTTGTTTGGATTGAGCATACATCATTGAATGACCCAGAGAAGTGGTCTCTTCCTTCCAAACCTTGAAATAAATTTTATTCTTCAATTTGCTTCACCTGCTTGAGCTAATGTGCTTCCATTTCATTTTTGTTGCTAGGTCAACATGACACAAATTTCATCATTGCTAGGACAACAAGAGTTGGAAGGAAAGCGTGTTCCACGAATGGTTTCTGGGAAGACATTACCTTGCTTTCCGCCATGGGATACTTCTTCAAGAGCTGGCGGTTTCATCAGTGATCGGTTTTTAACTGGACTCCGTCCTCAGGAGTACTATTTCCATTGTATGGCTGGCAGAGAGGGGTAATCTTTTCTGGACCTTTTCTGATACATGAAACAGGCTCTTCTCTAGTGCCTGACCTGAAATTAGCGGGGTGGAAAATAGATAACGAATTTCTTCCTGTCATGACTCATGAATTGACTTGTATGAGTTTATTGGGGATCTCACCCCACCTCGTCCTTTTTTTCTTTGTTTGGCACACATGAACAATGCTATTTTTAACATTTCATGCTTGCTCTCTCTTGCCCGCATCAGTCACCTGGCATTTTGGCAGGCTATTATGTTTACGTCTTGAATCGTATTGATGCTGCAATCGTATTGATCATAATAATGATTTTTTGTATTATGAAATGTGATGTTAAGTGTTATACTCCTTGATAAAATGGGATGGGATTATCTTGCCAAAAAATTGAGATATATGTAATTCTGTTTCGTGTAATTGGAATATTGGATACATCATTTTTGTAGTTTTCCCTGTGAAATAATATGCTGTTTTGGGTGATCTATCATTACAATCATAATGGCTTTATATGTTATGATATTTAGCTTATGCATCTTCACTGCAGGTTGGTTGACACAGCAGTCAAAATATCTCGTAGTGGATATCTTCAGCGTTGTCTTATCAAAAGTCTTGAATCATTAAAAGTCTCATATGATCATACTGTACGTGATGTTGATGGATCAATCATACAGTTTTGCTATGGAGAAGATGGAGTTGATGTGTTAAAAACTAGCTTTTTAGACAAATTCAAAGAGCTTGCTGATGTAAGGCACTAAATCCCAACTTGAAATTATGGCTGCCTTTAATTATAGTGTGAAAGCATCGATTTGAAATTATTCCTTCCTTGAACTATAGTGTGCCATTTTCTATTCTTTTATTTGACAGCGTTGCTAATTGTTTGCTATTTGATCTAACTTCCAGAACAGAAAAGCTGTCCTTGACAAGCTTGGTAGCCACAATGACAAGCATCTGTTATCAAATCCAAATGGGTACATTTCTAAATTGCCTGAGAAGCTGATTGATCGTGCAACGGAGTTTCTAAAGCTTACGAGAGATGAGAAACGCTGCCGTTACGACATTAAGAAGAAGGAACTCATGAGGTTGCTGAAAGTCAAGTACCTAGCTAGTCTTGTGGATCCTGGGGAAGCTGTGGGGGTGATCGCTGCTCAGTCCATAGGAGAACCCTCAACACAGATGACGTAAGATTTTCTATCGACATTTCCTCTGTGGTCTTAAATGCACTATATATTCTAAATAGGTTCTTTATGTATTTGGTGATTGTATAATTCTAAAACAGTTTGGGCCTATTTTTTGGACCAATATTAAATGAATGTGGAATATAAAAAAACTAGATTTTTTCCTTGGAAAATCTACACATGCCATTTCATTTTCTAACTAACTTTTGTTTGACCAAAGATGAGCAGATAGATATCTTGCATTTAGCCATGTAGTTACTACTTTCTATTTGTTCATTTCTGATGTATTGCAGCGCTTACATAGGGACGTTTTCAAAGTTATCGTGATAAAATGACTAACTTTGTTTGGCATGCCCTTGCAGGCTCAACACGTTTCATCTCGCTGGAAGGGGCGAGATGAATGTTACGCTTGGTATTCCTCGCTTAAAAGAACTCCTAATGTCCGCGTCAGCTAAAATTAGTACACCTTTTATGAAGTGCCCTCTGCATGAAGATAGGACTAGGTGAGCTTTGTTTTTGAACTTTAAAGATGGTTCATACTCTTATCTCTTAGTTTAGTTAAATGGAATCCATGGTCCCTATATTTCTCATATCATGCTGAATATGATGTGAAGTAAATGGAAATCTCAATCAAATTACAGTCAAACTTTTGCACCACACTAGCATGAAAAAGTGACTTATTTTTCTGCATGTGAATATGTAGGGATGACGCCGAAAAAATGGCTGCAAAATTAAGGAGGGTTCGTGTAGCTGATGTTGTGGAGAGAATTGAAGTATGCACAGTTCCTTTCCACAACAATAATGGGCGTATTTCAACCCATTATAAGTTACACATGAAACTCTATCCACAAGAGCGCTATCCACCTCAGTCAGAACTTACAGTAGATGAGTGCCAAGAAACTTTAAGAACTGTTTTTATGGATGCAATGGATCTTGCAATCAGCAAGCATTTAGATTTACTACACAAAATCAATGATATCCATGCTGTTAAGTCCAAAGATATGGAGAGTCAACTGTTCGATGGAGTTGAAGACTCTGAAAGTTGGCGTACTAATAAAGAAGACAACAGTATGGGTGATGGTGATGCTGATGATGAAAATGAGGATGATTTGGGAGCTGACGCAGAGAAAAGGAAACATCAAGAGATAGATGAGATGGAATATGATGATGATGATGATGCTGATATGGATAGTGATTCTGAGGAAGATACCAAGGATGATCGAGCAAAATTGGGTGAAGTCTTGGAAGAGTCCGAGGAAGGACACATATTAGAAGATTCTAGTAACATGGGGAAAAATTTAGAAGCTAAGCAAGCAACAACTACACTCCAAGATGAAATGAATGAATCTGATGATGAAAAGGTGCAAACTGTGAAGTTCAAGAAAAATATAAAATGGACTATTCATTATGAATCGACAGGTTTGCATTTTGAGGTTCACTATGCTTTACAGGGGCAACCTCATATTCTATTAGCCCAGGTACCTCTTCATTCCCATGATGTGCTATTTCTGTAATTCTAATAACAACTTTATTCTATCTGGCTTTATCCTCTGTTTTGATCTAGTGTTTCATTGTGTTTCTCTATTGTCTCACTAACCACCTCCAAGTTGCTTATGCCATGTTAAATTTTACCGTTACAATAATAATGGCATAACAGCAATCTCTGTTAGTTCAAAGATACAAATTTTAGTCGAATGCATAACACAACTATTCATTTCCTCATTTGGTGTTGCATTAGCCATCGCAGCATAATTAGTTTTCAGTTTGTACAATATTAATGGATAGCTCGACATTCTTTTCCAGATTGCTCAGAAGACAGCTAGGTCCATTTTCGTCAAGTCATGTAATAATATCGATCGATGTACAGTGGTTAAACCAGAGAAGAAAGGCAGTCCCATGGTTCTACAAACAGCAGGGGTGAACTTTGAAGTATTCTGGAATTTAGTGGATTATCTCAATATCAACGAGGTCAGATCCAATGATATACATGCTATGTTAAAGACATATGGGGTAGAGGCTGCAAGGGCAACCATCATCCAGGAAGTGAGCGGCGTATTCGGTGCTTATGGTATAGATGTTAACATGAGGCATCTGAGCATGATTGCAGATTTCATGACCTTCGATGGTGGTTATCGACCAATGAGCAGGCAAGGGATGGGGCAGTTCAGCACCTCACCATTTGGCAAGATGACTTTTGAGACAGCAACCAAATTTATTGTGGAAGCAGCTTCTCATGGAGAGGCTGACACACTCGACTGCCCTTCGGCAAGCGTCTGTCTGGGGAAACCTGTTAAGATGGGAACCGGCTCTTTTGGTTTGATGCAGAATTTTTGCTTGGAGCAGCCTGCAATGTAAGCAAGCCTGCATATTTTATTTTAAAGCTCTTCTTGTTTCGTTGATACAGGAGAGAGCAGCTCCAACCCAAGATTGTAAGCTATATAGCACGATTGATCAGCCGGTTTACTGGAGTCCAATTTCGTCGCAAGCTTCAGTAGAGCAAGAATTTTGTAGGCTTATTTTAGTAAAAGCAGCAAATTTAGTCATGTATGCCGGTTGTACATAAGAACGTGTGAACCCTGATGTAACGGAACGACTTAAAGATAGCACTACGGGGATGTTTGGCTCACTCCAATCTCTAATTGAACAACTATTTCAACAATCTTCTCGTTGCAGACCTATTTGCCATATCATTATTATATATATAACTATTTTTTGCAAGAGAGAAGGAATCCTTGTGCGCTTATCTTTCCACTTCATGCGATTCGTTTGGCTTTGGTGTTGCCTATTTACATTACAGCCGGTTTTTGAAACCCATAACCTCCCAAGATTTATGCGTCATGAAGAAAATTTTATGAAGAAAACCGGCGACTGCATGTACGTACACTACGACTACACAGCATGCATGCTCTGATGGATCGAGGATGGATGTACGAGCAATGCCATCCTTTGCTGCTGCAGCAGATTCCACTTATCTGTCTTTTCCCTAACCATTCATCAACAAAACGACAGGCACTGCACGCAGTAGATTATCCCCTGCATGATATGTCCGACACAACCCATCAAGCAGATGACAAATTAACCAAAACGCAGCGAAGCTTTACTACTCCTGATACAGGGCACGATGCATGATCGTACTGTTTATCCACACCGGCCAATAAATATATACGCACGTACAATCGTACATCGAGTTCAATTTCATCCATTCTGTCGCTTTGGAATCTGGATGCATGCAGTGATTCTGCAGAGATTGAGTGGTGTAGCTCCCTACATACTGCATCCGATTTTTTTATATAAATAGACTTACCATTTTTAATTTTTTTCTGAATATATATCGTTTTAAAACTTTAGTCAATTTATCCTTTTTATCTTTGTTTTTATCAAATAAACATTTACTTAAGTTATTTTCTTAATTCTTACCTGAAAGTCTAAAATGATATATGTACACACACCACAAAGAATCAAAGGAAGTAGATAGATCATGCACGCGAGAGTAAACTAAATGCTCCACCTGCCGATCAATGTATCGTTGTCGTTTGCGCGTATGTAGGTAGTACTGCAGCGAATTATTAAGCTAGCATGGTGCACAGATCGACTTCACTTGCATGCGTTTGGTCGATCGATCAGCAGCATATATGCATGCAGAATCGATCAGGCCGTACGTACGTGCCTCTTGCGCATGCACATGCTGATCATCTTAACTGAGGCTGTTTCTGAGATAGAGAGACAGACAGAGAGAGATGAAGAAGAGACTCGTATACTGTACAGCTAGTCTACTGCTGCCATTCTTCGACGGCGCCGGTGCCGGTCAAGATGATATCCATCGTTAGAGATGCTGCTGCTGCTGCTGCCCGGCGTTCATGGCGACGGCACCCACCAAGCACTGTTCATACACAGTGTCTTCTTCCATGCATGCAGCTTAGTTAATGTTGCATGCGCTAGCTCATCATTCCGTTCAGCTCGCGTCGTCGCTCGCTCGCGCGCGTGCGTGCATATGCATATATGCAACTAGTAGCTACCCAGCGCTAGATCGACATCGACATATACATCGATCGGCACGCGTGCATGCAGATCGATCGAGGCAAACAGTCTCGGCACTGGCAAGATCCATGATCCATCCATCCATCCACCTGCATGCTGCAAGCATACGAGCAGGAGATCGAGAGTAATTGCGTGCGCTGTCCGCCGCGCGCGGCGCCGGCGATCAGTACAGCGGCTTCGACCTGAGATCTGACGGCCGGCTGCAATCGAGATCATGCATGCATGCATCCATCCATCGAGAGGTGAAGGGAGAATGAAGAGGATCTGGCTAGCTAGCTGATATATGTAGCTTATAGCTAGCTAGGACATCTCTCTGTAGCAGAGTACTGCAGGGGATCACGAGGAGAGAGATCGATCGATGCAGGAATTAAAGATCGAGAAGGTCATCAACAACAGTGCTTCGTTTGGTGGTTCATGATCGTCGTCTGGCTCATCTGTACATAATCAGTTGATGACCGGCCGGCCGTCCGGCCCCGGCCCCGGCCACTTGGGTTTTCAATATCGATGGGTCATGCTGCCGACCTAAATACCCGGCAGTTTGTCACGCTTTGAGGGACATAGGAGATTGCTAGCTATTAAAGCATCAACAGTGATATGATGTACTGTAAAATTTCTATAATCACTAGATGAAGAGTTAGTTATATGAGTTGTCTATAGATCACTCAAACCATTAATTATATGAATCTGTTTATACCGATAGCATTTAATTGTAGCCACTGTTCATGCTCTAATACACGAGACAAGAAAGAAAGATAGTGCAAGGAATTAGATGCAGTAGTTCCAATGGTGAAATTTGAGTACTCTGACCAGAAAACACCACACCTTAGGCATAATTTCTTCCTTTTCATGTCTCAAGCTATACATTTTACAGAATATCTTTTGTTTCCCATATATACATACATACACATGCAGCCGATTAAACCATAATTGAGCCCATTAGGATGATGTTTCAACTGGGCCAATAAATTGCAGCCCAACTTAGGTGACCTTAAGTATGTATACTGTCTTTTCCCCAGATGAGCAGATGTAGTGCTGACCCATCTGAATCGAATTATAAGGTCTCAATGCTAAATTATTCACAAAATTCTGTCTAACCATTCATATGATTAACCGCTTATTTTAACATTATTGTTCGTCCGATTTTTCATATATAGCACTGCTCAAAACAATATATATAGAGAGTACACACATATATAGGACTTGATTTGAACAATGCATTCTAGGACAATATTTTGTAAGAGCAAATCTCAAAAAATTAAAAACAACTAAACTCTTTCAGAAACCGTCATCATAGGAAGTTTTTTAACCAAAAGTATGTGTAGCTCGATCTGTGAAACTTGATTAACACATGCATATTATATATAGTAGAGCATTCGAATTGACAAATGGCAAACAGATTAGGATAGGATCGGAATCTCATTAGTTTGGGTAGAAACTAAGAAACCGATTAAATTTATTATGGCTGGTGTGTATATGTATGTGTCCAACAAGTGGCCTGGCTACTGTTATGGGGAAGCAAAGTGAGGCAGGGCATGGGCTGGTTGGGCCACTGCAACAGTGCATTTGATCATAAGATTCTTTTTGCATGGAGGACCACTGGCCTGTAGCTTTCCCAAGGGCCAACCTCAAGGCATCAAATCACTCTACTCCAACTCCTTGCCCCTCTGTGTATGCATGTGCCTCCATCTCCCTCTCCCTCTCCCTCTCTCTCTCTCTCTCTCTCATCGATCTAGCTATCTCCTTGGCCATCTTCTCCGGCCATGCATGCATATGCGGTCGTCGCCGGCAGCTGCGATGCCGGCCTGAATGCCTGATCGATCGGCAACGTCACTGTTGGCAAATTAACTAAACGAGCTGCAAATTGCAGCGGCTACACACATGTACACATGCAGCAAACACTGTAGATGCATGGAGAAATGCATGCGTGAGCCGTTGTTGAATTTAAGAGGGTTTGGTGAAACGGTAACTGATGGCCAGACATGCCGTCCTGTTGCTCCTGTAGCGCGTAAGCACGCATGCACCTCTACATTATATTGATGGGTGATGAGGAGAAGAATTACGAGAGAGAGAGAGAAAAAAAATAACATTGGTTCCGGCCTGCAGTTAATTATCCTCTTCCTGATTATGAAAAAAGGGGGGTTTCAGTAAAGAATGCGTTCAAACCTTTTCAACTTTGGTTATATTTATTTGATAAATCTACGAGTATCTGTACCAGATTTATGAAAAAAATTTGTTAGTTTGTACTCGGTAATCTAAATCGTGCACACATCGTGCTATATTATATCACGTGTCTCGATTAAAATTTTTTACTCGTGGATATATATATATACCTAGTACACAAAATACATGACACTTGAAAATTTACCTCCATGTCGTACTAGGGCGTGGTATAGTTATCCAATATAATGCACTAAGCGTGTGATAGAGTTCGAAGTTTGTAATATTATAGTTTTACCTTTTAACAATATGCTAGCCAAATACTTGACGAGGTGCATATATATTATTTTTCAAAAAAATATGTAGTTTATAGTTGAATATATTAGCTGACAAACAATGGAATTATAAGCCACACATATATACCTAATGGCCTTAATTATCGCTGTCCGGCGGTCCTAGGGTTTTCATGCAGTAGTGAGGATATACTAAAAGGAGAATTTTACGATACATTTAAACTATTGTGGACCGTTAATTCTATGTAATCCAATGGACCATATTTAATAGGGCGACATATTACCTCATAGAGAGGTAATAGGTCAGATTTCCTTTCTTTTTTCTTTTTTCCTTTTTCCTTTCTCTCTTCCTCTCTTTCCTTCTTCCTCTCTCCATTTCCTCTGGCTCTTATTTGCGTGCCTGAGGTGGCTTCAGTGCGGCGAGCGGCGGTGAGAGGCGGCGAGGCATGGGGCGTGGGCCCACAGTGGCAGCAGAATAGCACGGGGGCGCCGAGGGCATGGGGTGGCTGGATTTGGCGCGGGTGCTGTGTGAGCAGCGGGTGCGGGTGCCAGGCCGCCGAGCGTGTCGCATGAACAACTGCTGGGGGCACGGCCAGCCAGGGAAACGTGGCGCCGCGACAATGGACGACACTCGTCTCGCCAAGGACCGGTGCGGTGCGCCGGTGGGCACCGCCCGTTGCGCCAGGGGCCGGCGCAGTGCGCGCGACAAGGCCGACGTTGTGTGCGTGGAATGTTCGTTCTAGAGAGAGAATGCCGGTAACGGAGAAAATGTGATCGGTTGTAGTCGGTCACTATACATTAAATTGGAAATTAATTTAGTTAATTAAATATAATTTAGGGTTAAGATTGATTTAAGCTCTTACCTCCGTAGGAGGTACATGGGGCACCGTAAATACTCTCGTACTAGAAATATAATTGCATAACACACATATATAATATAAGCATGAAGTTTTAGTCCCAGATGAGAATTAAGATTAAGCTCTGATCTGTGCCTGTCTGGGATTATCGAAATTAAGCCTGTCTCATGTCCTCGAAATACCGGCGTTTATGGCGATCCTGACCACTGATCAAGATGGGAAGCCACGCATATTGCGCTACCTTGTGATCAATTTTGTATCGGCGATCGATCGATGATGTGTCCGGCGGCCGGCCGGCTTTAATTTGCTGAATTTCTTATGATCGATCGTCAGAGAAACTACATAAAACGTGACCCAGTAGTACTATATACAACCTGGTGTACGATCGACTAGCTTCTATCTGTTAGCTAACAGTATGCAAGCAACTGCATGATGCTGATGCTGCAAGCTGTGTTCTCTAGAAATTAATCAATGGTACACCGAAGAAAAATGTCCTCTTGTTTCTTTCTCTCTGAACTCTCTATGATCAGTCAAGTACTGAACCACCAATAATGCCTCATTGCCTCTTCCCTGACCCT
>KE372767.1:307665-319164 GCA_000418225.1 Zizania latifolia | reverse complement strand
TATATAGCTAGCTAGATTTATCCTTTTTAGAGAAAAAACAGCTTGATTTTCTTGATTTAGAGCAAGGCGTTAGCTGCTGTGGATTATTGTGCCATCGCATGTGTTTTTACTAATCAAAAGCTATGGTACATGCAACGGGCCGGAACTCACAGCTAGCTGAGGTGAGCATATATGAAATTAAGTAACGTAAAAGCCATATTTGTTTTTATTAATTTGCAAGATTAACCATGCGTTTTGACTTGGGAATAGGAGTAAAATGTACTTGTTACTAGCTACTAGCTAGTTAGCTAGCTAGGTTGTTTTCAACCTACCAGCTTAAATTTTTACTGGGAGAAAATAAGATGATACTCCCTACGCTGAACCATTATTGTTTTGCTTCTAGCTTGTTCTGTGATGAACAGAATGGAAACTGATAAGCACTCGTTACCATGCAATATTCTTTGGTAAAATGCATGTGTTAATTGAGTTTTACTGTCGGGGGAAGTGTTCAGGGTAGTGACATATAGAGAGAGAGGTACACGTAGAGGTATATACCTCAAAATATTAATGTTAACCCTACGGGCCGGGATACCTTTTACCTCACAATACTTTGGTACGATGGTAAAAGAACTCATGTAGAATATATGTCTAGCCAGTAATTTTGTGACTGAATTTAGTTTTCTTAACCGATTAAGTTTTCATGTGAATCGTTTGAGGTGTAAAACTCAATAATGCATACATAACAACTTTGGATATTATACAATGGTTTCCTGAATCTGTACCTTTTTGTTTAATTAAAAATAATGACAAACACTAAAAATGGCTAATCAAATTAAGATCATTTTTAGTAGTTGACAGTGGCAAAAGAACTAGATAGCACAATAAAAGCTGGTGTTTCTTTAGAATTAAAGTAATATACTTCGATATATATATATGTATATAAAGATGTGTGTCATTCAGGTCGATTATGAACTGATATATGCACCGTTCAGATTTGTTCTTTTGCAAGAGTTCTCTGCGTCCCAAGTATTAGATCTGATTATATCCTGCAAGAGTGATTTGGGAGCAAAATTTCCCATCCTGCAAACATCTATCAAAATAATCAAATCTCTATGCTGTTACTATAGCTAGCTAGTTTAACAACTATCTGGTGTGGGTGTTTGGGAGCTCCAGATAGATCGATCTCTACCCTTTGAACCAACTGCACACCATATAAAAAACACAATACAACAATTCAAATATAATTTGTTTCAGACTTGTGGAGAAATTTGATCAAATGACTCTGTTGCCCTAAAACACTAAATATATATCGTGCAATAATTAGAATTATTCATTTATTTGTGATATGATAGCAATCATTTAGCATGCAAAGACAGCACACGAAGAAAAGGAAAAGTGTCTACATGGTGTGTAGAATGGATTATATTTAGAGAAATGCCGAAGAAACTAAACTAAAGCATAACTTATAGGAGAAGTATTAAATGCAAGCTTACTGTTAAGATATTTATAGATGGATCGAGTAATTAGCTATGCATGCATGCAAGATTTAAGTGCATATATCTCTGCAAGGAGAAAAGGGATTGGGAATTTGTTACAACTGATCAAACTGTGTAGATGCTACAACATGTAGCTCTTTCAGCATGCACGCTTGCATGTAGCACACCCTGGTGGATCCCAAATCTCATGAGAATCTCATAGCTAGTTTTGCTTTGCATAAAGATGTGTGCTTTGCTAGACTTTATCTCTTTGAGCGACCTCCCCCTAAGCCTGAGAGAACAACCCTTTCAAGAGAGTGTGAAGCCCATGCATGCTAGCTAGCTTTGCCCCAATGGCAAATGCAATGTGCTTTCAGCTGGTTAAGAATCACGAGATACGGGTCAATATATCACTGTCCAATTCGCGTGGATTAATTGAAAAAGGAGGATTAAAAGGTAAAGGTAAATGATCGCACAAAATCTAATGGCCTATATCTGGTGAAGTATGCCTTGTCCTGCATTTTCTTTTATCTTTGTCCGCCGCTGATTACACCCTGCAATGATCAAAGCTATAAAAGAGAGGCTTAAAGTTTTTTTCTTTTCATCTTGCCTGTTACCTTGAGCTTGCTTTTCTTCTTTTCTTAGCCTTTAGCTTTGCTACCTTTCCCAGGTTTATCTAAATAATGATAATGATCCTAACAACAAAAAAACTGGAAGAACACAATACAATTTACTATATTATATTATCTATCTATCTATCAATCAAACCCATCGTTTATAACCTGATGGTAGTGAATGGCTGCATGCATGCTGTATATATATATAGTTAATAGTAATTAATATATCATCATATTATTGTTAAAATAGAACATCGTTATCAAGCTTAATTACGGATTTACGTTGGCGATCGAGGTTTAAATTAAATGATGTTTCAAATTGAAATGGGCGTACTAGGTTACTGTGGATTTCCACAGTGGAGACCTGTTTACCTGTCACTCATATGACGCAGCCAGCGCCAAGATACAGTTTTAAGCGTCATGTAGAAAATGTGTCATGATAACATTTTGTTTGCTAGCTTTTGGTTTCTTTTTCATGACTGCCAGCAGCCTGCATACCTCCACCGTGTGCTGGCTCTACAAACTGTAGCTGTTTCTTTAATTTCTGAAGTAAATAAAGCCTTCGCAGCCGTTAGTTCTACGTACATGTTCTCTTTGGCCAGAGAGAGAGAGAAAGAGATCAGAGGTTCAGAGCTAGCTAGCTTGCAGACTATGGGAGCCACAGGATAGATAAAACTATAAAAGTATGGTTAGAATCATACGAGATCTAATTGACTGATGAATTGTGCATTGATCTTGGAATTTGATCCTTGAAGTTAGTACGAATGTTTTCTAGTCCTTAAAATGTATTTTGCATTTGAGGTGTAGATATTCCGGGCGTTGATAAGGAGGTATAATGTTATTAATACTAAAGTTATGTGTACCTCTTTAGTACATAAAAGAATAATTTTACATTTTCTTGAATTATATTAATTAAATAAATCGAAGTCCCGGATTTTCTCTTAGAATTTTGGACCTCCTTGCATGGGTCGTCGAGATATGCATGAAAAAAAACTCAGGATGGAATTGCAAAACACGGGAATATGAAAAACGTGGAATTTTAACAGAAATGCATATGCAAAACAGATAGTCAATTTGGGAAATTACAAGAATGATCATTTACTAGAAAAAACAATAGAATTTGGAGAGATAGACTACCAAGGGGAAATTCCCATGAGGTTGGAGGGTTGGACCTTATGTACTGAGCCATTCCAAAGAGATTTAGAAGCTCCATTCCTTTGTCCAAAGGAACAGCTAGAAAAAATTACGTAGAATTCAAATCCTAGAAATTTTATAGTTCTTGAGAAGGTATCAAGAGGTATAGTACCAAGATTAACACTAAAAAGTATACCGAGAGAGGTACCAAAATTAACACTAAAATTTATGGTACCTCTTGATAGCTCCTAAAAGACTATAAAATCACTCAAAATTTATGTATGTACATGTTCCGTTTCAAAGGGCCCCTTAATGTATTGCATATACAAAGTTAGTTAAATCTACTGTATAATATAGCTAGTGATCCTGGAGTAATTAAGGGTGTGTGACATTTTAAAGGTTGGACACGCTCAGTTGCAACACCCATAAACACAACACAAAATGCCCGAAACCAACAATATACATCCAAGTTAATTTGTCATGTGGTTTCTGTGCAATCACACGGACATGCAGCCCATCCGACGTTTTTGGAGCATTTTGACATCATTTTATCACTCTAAAAAAATCTTAAATGATCGATAAGCAAAAATTCGTTCAGTAACATTGCAAAGATGTACAAAATGAAAAATAATATTAGTTCAATACCAGATGACATCTAAGGCCTGGAGCCGGCCGCATGTTAGCAGCGTGTAAGCAACACATAGATGTAATTGATAAATTTCCCCCTAATATAAGTCAATAACTATATATATAATTGACTAAAAGATGTGGTGTAAATCAGCAAATTGGCTGGTTTTCATATTTTAAAAACCTGAAGAAAATTACATGTCGTTAATTATAGCTAGGGACTATGGTTTAACAAATAACATACGAGAAATAGAATATTATAAAGCGTTACAAACTAATTCAAGCTTGCGCCCAGTAAGAGCTAGCGCTACATTTAACCAAATTAACAAAATTTTCTCGCTATATCCGTTCACTTTGTTGCATTTGTTTATTTGTTTTTGTTTACAGATCAACAGTTTTCTTAAAATGCCAAATAATTAATATATAGCAGTAAAAAGATTGCCCATCATTCTATCTTTCTACCTGTCTCAATTTAATTATTGTTAATAATATATTAAGCTGTTTGTTTTGCTAGAAAGAACTGGTAATAAAACTGAATTAATCACCCGCACCCTCTCTGGTCAAAGTTTAAAATTACCATAGTGTATCTCTGCAAATCATGTTTCGTATATTAAGAAAAATGTTTTATGAATCAAGTTAATTAAGATTTTTATTCCAAATTAAGCATAATGAATAAAATGTATATCTTGAATTTCCACTTATTTAGTATATATAGTGATATTTTACAGGCCACTTATTTTCATAATCTTAAAAAAGGTTTAGCAAAAATAAATTTTCAGTTTGCCTGTCAAATTGCTCTCTTGAGGACTGTAACAGTCTAACAGAGCCCTTTGACTTGCACATGTACCTAGTTACTTGTCCCCTTGCTAGCTTCTTACATGACCAGTCACTAGATTCAATTCTTTCACATAAGGTCAAGCACATGTCATACTGGACTGCAGCACACAGGAGGAAAGAGTAGTTTTTTCATGATAAAAAAAAGAAGATACTCTCGACTACTCATTTCTCCCTGTCCCAATTGCTTTTCTTGAGCACAACAAGTGAGCACTTTCACCTGCTCAATGTACACTCCCTTCTGTTCCTATGCTAGGTTTCTTCCAGGATCGATCAGGCATACACCATGGACTGTACAGTGATGTCAGATGAGAAAGCCTGAGAGAGATGAGGAGTGCTGTCCCAAGGTATAGTTCTCTCTGGCTGCCCTGCACCAAATGCAGTTGGATGTGGCTTTTCAAAGCTTGTGTGCCTCAGTGTTGTTGGTGCATGGCAATGGCAGCAAAGGAGCAGCTTTATTTAATATTCTTGCTGCTGCTACCCTGCTTCCTGGGTACAGCACAGTACAATGCAAGTAGCCTCATGCATGCTATGGTTTTGAAAGAGAGAAAATCTGACAATGTCATGTATGATGAAGCAACTGCTCAAGCTACTGCCTGCCTCTATAATGCAAAATACTCTATCTGTCATATAATATTGTAATCTAAGATCAGATAAAATATTTTATAGTATAATAAATCTAGATAGTAGTACTATTTAGATTCATCGTACTATAAAATATCTCATTGATCCTAAATTATAATATTATAGGATGGATAGAGTACCCTCGAGCAATTTTGCATTTTAGTCCTTGATTATTATTTATAGTATTCTTTTTATCAAATCTACTGGAAATTTTGCATTCTAAACCTTGTGGGAAAAAATAAAACTGTATGTATACCCCTACCCCAAGGGCAGGTCCACTGCCGTCGGGGATCCGCCTCCGGCTCGCCACCGCCACCGAGGATCCAGTCGCCTCCCGCTTGCCACCGCCGTTGGCAAGGGATACTCTGATCCAGCACTGTAGACTCCCGATTCGGTATCATCGGCCTCAGATTTGGCGGCGTCGAGACGACCTCGATTAGATCCAATGCGTACGATGACCTTCTCTTTTCTCTTCCCCCAAAGCAGTTGGTGTGGCTTGCTCCGTATGCCATCTCCTTTCTTCCCCAAGCCACTCACTTTTCCAACTCTCTCTCCTCCATGGCGGCTCGCTCTGATGTGGCCGAGCGAGGCCACTCGAGCGATGTAAATGCTCTTTGATACATGGAACTTCAGATGTGCGTCTGATATTAAAAATCGATTATTACTTTCAGGAGGAAGAAACATGATATATAGACTATAGTCATTTCTGTTCAGGGAACAGGGTATCACTTTACAAAGAGATTACCTTCGGGGAATTAGAGACATAAAAGCTATGAACATCTGGAAAGTAAAAAAAAAAATTACCGGCTAATGTTCAAAGGACGAATTCAAGTGGGAGATCAGCTCTGCCATATGGGGTAGCTAGGAGATCAAAAGTGCAAATTCTATGACCAAGTTGAAACTGTAAATCATCTTATTTTCCAGTGTAACTTATGGTGTTTGATTCGGGATATCTTGCATTGGAGGAAAACCCCCTAAATTCAGTTCTATGTTTCTTCATCATGGGGGAGGAAGGAAAATAGAGTTGTGTATGTGGGTGTCGGCTGCGTGTGCTTGGACTATTTGGCTAAATAGAAATAACTTTGTTTTTTGGTACGAAATCCCTAAAAATGTTATCTCGCTGACTTATAAACTAACGTTGTTTTTGTCCCAGTGGATTCCATCGGTTCCTTCTCGATGTAGAGAGACGGCGTCAAATTACCTAGGCTCGCTCCTCGTCAAAATTAGGGCGATAGGGGCTCCAAGGAGCGACGGCTCAAGTGACACAAGTCTAGAAATGTAAAATCGATCTGGGTGTCAACGCATTTTGTTTTTCTAGGAGTCTGCTGTTTGTGTTACCCTCATGATGCTTTATGTTTTTTGGCTGGAAGATAGGCTGTGATCTTGCTGTGGTTGGCCTTTTGTTTTTTTAGCAATCCACACAAAACAGTGGGGTTTATATTAATTAAGTCGAAGAAAAATTACAAGATTATAACATTGGAAGATTGTAATCAAGAAAAAATAAAAATACACACCACACAGGCTAGCAGCTTCCACCCACAAACCATGGACAACACTAACATCAAGCAAATCATCGCTAGACGAGACTGACCAATGTTAGCAGGAGAGATACCAGCAAGACTTTTAAGATGATGCTTCTAGGGAGGTTACGACGTGAAGACGCCGCCATCATCCGTCTAAGAGCCTTAGACAAGGTTTTCACCGAAGAGTCTCATGACAGGGTGAGAGGACGGTTACGCGACAAGGCTTTAAAGGAGGAACATGGCGCTCGAAGACATCATCGATGCCGATCCAACCAAATTGAGCAAGGCTTTCGCCTGAACCGATCTTCCAACCCTAAAGATGCTCTGAAACTGTCCCAAACAAACAAAACAAACCAGGTTGGCCTTTTGTTGTGAATAGGGGCTGTTAGTAGCGGTTGTTTTGCTTGTGATGCGACCTAGTGTCGGCAAATCTGTGTTGATTTCTGTGATTGCTGCAAGTGCACTCTTGTAAGCTGGTATCCCCATTAGAACAATGTTTACTTGCTTTCTCTATAAAGCAGGCCCATGGCCTTTCGTCAAAAAAACAGGGTATTACTGTACATCAGTGTGAATGCATGTCCGACGGTACCACTGTTCAGTCTGTTCACGGTGAACTACTCCCGCTGTCAAGAATTTGGTTTTTAGCATTTAAGATTTGTCTAGTAAATACTCAATTTTTAGCTTCTTTCATTTCACTAATCCATGTGTAATTAATGGGTTCTAGCTTAACCAAGTGACGCTGCCCGATCAATACGTCTATAAACTAGAGCTAACATGATTAATTAGGGGCATCTTAATTATTTCTCGACACTACTAATCTATCTGAAAAGTGAAAATGCTAAAAAAATAAGTCTTTGTGGACAGGTGGAGTAAAAATTAAAACCGATGTATGAGTGACCACATAATTCAACTACTAATATGTCTGAATATTACTAAAAATAAAATTTTTGTGGGACAAAGAAGTAAAAATTAAATTCAATGTGTAATGAGTATCCATAGATTTCTTGTTGAGTATTCTAGAAAACTAACACGAATAGGATGGCAATATACCTGATAGAGCCAGACGGAGACCCGTTGGAGACCTACCCCTACAAGACCAAGGCCCCAAGGCCAGGTCAGATTTTTGACCCATGGGTCCATACCACTTGGTGAGTCCACTTGGTAAGGGGCCCACACCGTCTCTGTAGTCGCTCCATCCATGACGACAATGACAATGGAGTGTGCAGATGATGGAGGATGGTTGCCCTCAATGTTCTCATCGATGGGCTGCTCGAATCCATTGCTTCTAAGGTTAGTATGGCTAGATCTGGTGCGTCTCAACCCCCTCACACCTAAAGGGGAGAGAGGCATAACGATGGCGACAAGAAGTTAGACAACAATACTCTCCTCCACCACCATCGTCTCTTATTCTCCACCGTCGATGCCTCTCTTCACTCGTTCTTTACCACCTCTTCTCTTCCCACACATATGAAGGAGAAGAAGCAGTGACAGTGGATTATGAGAGGGTAGAGGTGACAGACGTGGAGAATAGTAGAGACGGAACATTAGTGATAGGTCTAGGTCTTTGTTCACTCCACTCATCATTAATGCTCGGTTTTAGTGCCAGACGTATACATGCCACTAATTATAGATGATTAGTAATATGATAAGAGTAATAGGTGTGATATCTCTTTCTAATATTTTTTATGGCCCACTACTATTAATAACTATTTTTGTGGTAGTGGCATATGGCATGGCATTCGGCTACCGGATGGGTGCTAGGATGGTGACGACTCAATGTAACGACACGTTGTGTGGCTTGGGTAGGGGGTGGGATTTGCACGCGGCGCACGTTGGGATAGCTCTAGCTGCCGGCGACGTGCTTGTTGGCGGTTAAAGGCAGTGGTGGACTGGTGGGTGGTGGCTAGGATTAGAAGTGGCCGAGTGGGGTGTGGACTTTGGCACTTGCTCACTCACTCACTCACTTGTCATGGCCATATTGTCTGGTGGATTGAAGGTGGGCCAGACTCTTGAGCTTGGCCGCTTGGGTAGTTCAGGTACCAAACCGAAGCATCCAATAACAAGCCGGTCTTTGCAAACCAGAAAACGATCGATCTATGAACCGATGACCTATTTCTTTTGTTTCTTCGTGTTCAGTTTCCGGTCTCTACTGTTTCTCCCAGCCCTACCAACGGATCGAGTTTAACAGCACTGATAACACTGTTCGTCGTCCCACCACCATCTCTGACGATATGGGCCAGGTTTTATCATTTCCCATATGCTATGTGTTCACTAGCTTGCTATATAATTGGCGAAACCCTGAAATTTCACTGCATAACACTATACTATAGTCCTATTGAGCTCCTTTTCTCCCCTGAAATGTAGCAATGCATGCATCGTTTTAGCCGGAGGCTTGAAGGAGAAGAAAGCAGCAGGTAGGCATGGTGATCAAAGACAAAAGCAAAAGATAAGGAAAGAGAGGAAAAGATCACCTCCAGGCCTCTTCCTTTCCCTCCTTTACATCAAGGACCATGAATTGAACGCAAAGAAAGCTAGCTAGCCAGCCAAGGGTACGTACGTACGTGTGGCAGCACACACGGCCGAGATCCTACTAACAACAAATCAAATCAAGGATCCCCATAGATATGATACATGCATAGATCATAGATAGATATAAGCTAGCTAGGGCACGTAGGATAATAGAACAGAGAGAGAATTCAAGCTAGGTGGCACTAGGCATAGATTGGAGGCCACCAAAAGGAAGAAGACGTCGAGGCTTATATGCCCTGGGGTCGTATCCACGAAAGCGCCCTCTTGTTTAAAGCAAGAGCAATACCATCATCTCCATGAAAAGACCTCAGCCTAGCTAGTGGGAAATATGTGTGCAACATACTTTGGTTAATTAGTCCCCTGAATGGCTCATGTATAGCATCTGCAATTCTTTTACCACATTGATTTGGTTTCTATAGTACATTGAAAAAACATTATTGTTACGGTGTATTCTACTAGTAATATTATACTAACAGTAGAATTGATCTTAGCCATCGATTTTAACATATAAATTAATATTTTAATTGATCATGCATGTTTTGTGTATAATTGTCATTAGGGAATTTGCACATATATATATATATATATATATATATGCCGGCCGGTTGTCATCTCTACATTACTTTTTTTACGATTTTAATATTACTAAATTATGTTACCATAAATTAATATAACAATAAGAAATCATTTTTAACATCGAATAGAATGCACTGACTATAATGTACCGTAAAATTGCTCTAGAAAAATTACTCGATGGCTATTAGCGGGTACACTTTGACCACTTGAGATCAGTGCTTAAATGTCGGCAGACAATAATATTTGCTGAGAAAATTAATTTTAAGCTAAAAAGAAAACCACCTTTACCGGCTTGCAAGATATATAGGCGTAGAAAAGGACATGGTTGTCTTTTTGCGATGCTTAATTTGCGGCCAAGGCTGAAGGCGACATGATTCATCATATTGCACTTGACGATCGTCCGTACTGTTGCTCTCTGCAAATAATTGAAGCATGCATACAACTTTTTTTTTCTTGAGACCTTGTATTTTATGAAAATAAAAACCATTACCACGTCAGAAAACCATAAAGGCCGGGGAGCTACTAGCAGAGAAACTTTTGGATATTATGGTTAAAGATTCAAAACGCATCGGCTGGATCGAAACCCAACTTAAAATAATTGCAAAAAGAAAATGGTTTTGCTAAAGAAAATAGCGATTACTTTTTTTTACTGATTTTTGTTTTGGTTTATTTTTTAATTTATGCGTAATAAATTTACACTATACCTTTCTTTTTTTAATAAAGTAGTGGAACAATCATTCATGGTCTCATTTTTCATATGCAGTACATATTTAAAAGGTTATATTGTAAAATTTAGTATGTATAGCATAAATATCTAAATTTAAAGTATAAATATATGAAATTTAATTGTAAAATACTTGTAAAAATTTGTCATCGTAAATATAGAAACTCCCAGCAGAAGAAAACAAGACAATGCTTGGTCGGTTTAGGCCACACTCTAAATCTAAGATTTTTTAGAACTAAACATATTTAGTTGAGTTATTTTTTTATTTTAATTAAAAGTAAAAATTTAAACTACTTTTTATTATCATACAAATTTCAGATAAACGTGTGCTTAACATAGATGTTTCCAAAAGGTTTATGAAATGGACAATTATACGGCTTATAAGCCATGCGCATATGACCGAAGTAACAACAAATAATTTAATTACTTATATTCTTAACGTTTTAAAAGTTCATACTGAAAAATAAAAAGTGAGGAAAAAACGCTAAACTAGTACCAAAATTAACTTCTAACATTTAAATTTTGCTATGGTTTATAATCTTGAGTCCATCCAGATCGCCGAGCGGTGGACTATATTTGGTGGACAGTACACCATAATAAATATCAATTGTATAGGATCCTCCCGTATAAATTTACTCCACCGTATATGTACATAGCAAGCACATGCGTTTGTCAGCACGAACTCAATCGATTGGGTTTCTGCTACGTATATATGTGTACTATATAGCATGCATACTGTAGCACTAGCATTCTCCGTTGAATAGCTGGCTTAATTAATTATACATGTATACACGACAACCCATTGCTGCCGTGGTACACAATACATTTGTCATCGATGACACGAGGTACAGATAGAT
>KE372767.1:290144-302871 GCA_000418225.1 Zizania latifolia | reverse complement strand
CCGCCCCTCGCCTAGCGCAGCCCCGCGCCGCCCTGCGCCTCTACCTCCCACACCAGCCCCGTGCTGCGCCACCGCTCCCGCCTGGGCGCCCCTCGCCGTAGCCCAACGCCCTCATCCCCGTGTTGCGCCGAGCATGACAAACTACGAAGGAAAGAGAAAGAGAAAGAAAGAGAAAAGAAGAGGGAAGGAAAAAAAAAAGAAAGAGGAAGAAGAAAGATGAGAAAAATATCTCTGTAAAATATTTAGAATTTGAGGATTCCTATGAGGTTAAAAATTTAACATTTTCTATAGCATTTCAAAAAAAGCAAATCTTTTGAAAATATTTGTAATTCAAGAAAAATTCTTGATTTGAAGAATATTTAGTTAAAATACAGATTACTTTATATATCTCTACAATACTGCACGTAATAAAAGAAAATTTGTATTTACAACATGCATGTTGTATTTATAAAGTAGTAAATAAAGAATTTACCACATTTAATATCCGTATAGATGTTTTTTTCAATAAATATCGTATTCGTTTTGATTTGTATTCGTTTTCATATCAATATCCAAGGTATTCATTTTAAAAAAATAAAAATAAAAATAATATTACTAATATTCGATCCATTTTTATCCCTATCCACGCTCCCATCTGGTGTCAGTCACCCCAACCACGCTCAGCCGTGTCACGCAACGTCGTCTCAAGCTAATTCGCCTCCCTACGTTTTCAGGCTGGCTTCGCCACTGCTTAATACTAGTCTCTTCTACAAGAGTAGAAATTATTGTCAAATTATGAATAAAAAACCATCCGTGCCTATTGATAAACAGATCAAGAAATATAGTATGCGAAAATGGAAGGCATACATGAATTTAATTAGAAGAGATCACATACGGACGATACTGTGACGGCAGAGAATAAAACAGAGCAAAAGCAGGTCGAAATAGACAAGCAGCATCGATCGAGCCGTCGGATTGATTCGGCTATTTCTGGGCCGTGGCCCAACAAACGGTTGGAGACGCAACGCCACAACGGCTAGCTGTTATACTGGATGACACCACATCGCCGGCAGGCCGGAATCTACGCAGAAAAAGAGGAGGAAAAGGTCGCCGACCAAGGGGGACCACCCATCCTGGCAGCGCCGCCCGCCGGCCGCCGGCCACCCACGGTTACCGCCAGCGCCGGCGTCAGGGTCTCGCTGAAACCAAACAACGGGGCGCCGCCGCCGCCGTCTCCGGGAACAAAAACTGCCTGGTGCGCGCGGAGAGACAGACGGTATACGTAGGCAGGTGGAGTATCACACGCACGTACGAGGCCGTGACCATTGGCAGCGACGCTCTCTACAGACAAAAATCGCGATCCTTTCCAGCGACGCATGCGCGTACTGACCTCCGGGACCCACCGCCCGCCGCTCCGCCACGTAGGCGTAGCGAACACCACCACCACACCAGCTACGGGTGCCTTTTAGCCTTATCCTCTGCCCACCCCGGCGTGCGCGTAGCATTTTATAGCAAAGCTGTTCGCCTAATCCTACACTCGTTCACCCATGCCTACCCGTTTTGACTTTAAGCAGATAACTTTGACTAACAATATTTTTTTAAATAATTAAAATACGTATTATGAAATTATATAATTTAAAGTATTGTAATAATATTATATAGGTAGAGTTATTCGTTTTAATTATAGAAAAACATAGGAATATAAAGAAAATTACGATACAATAATATAAAATTTGGCATGATTTTATTGTTTTTAGATGAATTAAACAGTAGCACATCACGATTTAGCAATGCCATTTTTGTGAAAAAAACAAAAAAATATGTGTGTCAGGATATTATGCTGCCCATTTTTCCTTTTGATAATTTTGCCAATTCTCCAAAACCATTCTAAATCTGAATTTTAAAAAATCACTGAAACTCATTATAAATCACCTACTGTTTATGAGTTTTTTTAAAAAAATATTTCAAATTTAGATCAGAATTTGACCACGACCGATCTGCTACCGTAAACCGTAAATCACTTGTCAACGAGAAAATTAAAACCCCCAGGCAACCCTGGATGACATGAAATATTTCTCGCCAAAATAGAGAATAAGGCATCGTTTGGTTACAGGGACTAAGTTTTAGTCCCTGTCACATCGAATGTTTAGATACTATTTTAGAGTATTAAATATAGACTATTTACAAAACCCATTCATAATCGGTGGATTATTCGCGAGACGAATCTAATGAGCCTAATTACGCCATGATTTAACAATGTGATGCTACAGTAAACATTTGCTAAACATGGATTAATTAGGTTTAATAGATTCGTCTCACGAATAATCCTCCGATTCTGCAATTATTTTTATAATTAGTTCACATTTAGTTCTTTAAATTGATGTCCAAGCATCCGATATGACATGAACTAAACTTTAATCCGTGGAATCAAACACCCCGTAAATCTCGCGTTCTTTCGGTTCATATTCAACACTAAAAGCATGTCTCTGTGGGGCCCACAGCGAGCGGGGGGCATCTCCGTAATTTCGCGGGCGCCTCCTCCTTTATCTCTCCGCGACCTCGCCACGTTTCGCCCCCATTTCGACGCCCACCGAACTCCCTGCGAGGCTGCGATTCCTCTCCCCTCGCCTCGTCGTCGTCCCCCGCTAGGGTTCGTTCCTTCCTCCGTGCCCTGCTCGATTCCATCGCCGCTTCCCCCTAGCCTCCCCTCCCCTCCCCTCCCCTCCCAACCCCAGCGGCCCGGCTCGGTCTCCAGCCCGAGAGCCTTCTGCGATTCAGGCCGATCCGGGACGTTGCTCTCGGGATGTTGCTTTTGGCCGGTTCTACGCTTTCTGATGGGTTTTCCCTTTTCCGTGACTCCCCTGCAGGGATCGCCGGAGAGGAATCGCAGCGAAGGGCTGTCCCGTCCAAGGTTCGTGGCTTCCTGGTTCCCCGCTGGGTTGATGATTCTTGGGTAGTTTAGCGTGATTTCTTGGTAGTTTGGGTTCGTTTCCGAGGTCAAAAGCTGCGATTTCCCCCCTCTTGGGTGGTGTGTGGTGACGCGCAGGCCGGGGCGTCTGATTTGTTGATTTTGGTGTTTGCTTGTGTGGAACAGCGATGAGCAGCGAGCAAATTTGGTGATATGGTGTAAAGGCGCCCTCTTTACACGTATTCTGTGTGGTAGTTGCAACTAGTTGATGGCTTCTTTAGATGCTTTGGCCAAAGTTAGTGAGCAGATATGGTTGCAACTTTATAGATTTGTTGCGTAAAGTGGCGTAAAGTTGGGGCCTCTTTTTAGAACCAATATCCCCTGTTCTTCTGATGTTGTTAGGTAATCAATCATTCTTTGGCTAGATAACTAGGCAGGTTGCACTGTTAGCAGTACGTCCTCTTACTTCTGACCAGGTTGCTATTATCTTTTACATGATGCTTGTTGAAGTAAATTAAATATCTATAGGATTATGGTGTACTCTTGTTGCAATATATTGTATGTAATCACAATCATACGCATCGTTGTCAGATATTATTTGATCAATTTTGCTACCTTGAAGTGGATTGTTTTGCTGCAAATATGTGGGGCTTGATTGAAATGCAGTTGCTTTTGGAGAATTAGAAGTTGGAAATGTGTTTTTCTTCTTTACTCTGATATTCACTTTTCTTTGCCTGATTCATAGCTAAGGAAGCCATGGAGCACAAAGAGACTGGATGCCAGCAGCCAGAAGGTCCCATCCTTTGCATCAATAACTGTGGCTTCTTTGGCAGTGCGGCTACCATGAACATGTGCTCGAAGTGTCACAAGGAGATGATAATGAAGCAGGAGCAGGCCAAGCTGGCAGCCTCCTCTTTCGATAGCATCGTCAATGGTGGTGATTCCGGGGAGAAACCAGTTATTGCTGGTCACACAGAAGTAGCTGTTTCTCAAGTCGAGGCGAATACACTTGTTGCACAGCCTGCCGATATCGCTGGTCCTAGTGAGGGGGTGATGGTGAACCCCAAGGGAAAGGAAAGCCCAAATCGGTGTGCCACTTGTAGGAAGAGGGTCGGGCTCACCGGATTCAACTGCAGATGCGGGAACTTGTACTGCACAATGCACCGCTACTCCGACAAGCATAACTGCCAGTTCGACTACCGGACCGCTGCTAGGTATGCCATTGCCAAGGCTAATCCGGTGGTGAAGGCGGAGAAACTCGACAAGATCTAAGGGGTGTTCATATGGATGGCAGGAAGAAGCATCGCAATCTACAGTATTTCATCATCCATCTCTTGCCTGCATTATGCATGCCTTTTCCTTTCGTGTTGGCTGCTACAATCTAGTTGTCCGGCATTGTGATGCATGGCACACCACGGCAGCTTCAAGAACATCCCCATCTCTGATCAGTCCCAATGGTTTGCATGTTGGCTATGTTGTGTAAGCTTTATTTCTGATCGTCTTGCGCTGACAGTATCGTGGCTTCGCTTTTAGCTAGCTCTACTATTGTATCCGACGTGTTACGTTTCAACCAGTAATAGTAATCAGCAATCGCCCGTTATATGGTACCAATGGATGATGTCCGTTATATGGTACTGATGGATGAAGTCAGTTTATAAGAATTATTTAAAGTTTAAATGAATAAATTTTAATGCTAAAAAGTTAATGAACGGATTTAAAATAATTTTTATAGAGTTTATTTGAAATCCTATGTTTAGGAGTCTATCTTGGGTATTCTATAAGAATTAAAGCTTCTTAAAAGTCTGTTAAAAGAGAGTTTGTTAAAAGTTAAAATACCTGAAATACTCTTGGAGTAATTGATTTTCTAATTGTATGATGAGTATTAGTTTATATAGATGTTTTTAATTTTAACACTTTGTGAGATTATTTTGTAATGGAAAAAACAGTTATATTAAAATTTTGATAATTACAATAAACTAAAAAAATCATCAGTGGCACAACGAATATTTTTTGCTAAATTTCAAGAGAATTCCACAAAATATGAAGAACAACCTAGTGTGGTCAGCTTCCAGGTACTACTATATTGCATAATAGTTGTATTTAGAGATTTTCAAAATTTAGAGAATTTGAGTGCATAGACTTAGTTTCTCTTCATGCCAACTGAATGTATAATGTTCAGACATCACCAACCGAATGTCTATGGAGTATAGACTCTGTTGCAAGCATTAGCATCTGGACATGGCATGTTGCCTCGTACGAATCTCCAATCAATATCTTCACTGGCTACACCTATACAGTTTTTCATTTCTGTTCTCTGTTTTCTTTTTTTCTTTTTATTTTGGTTGTGCATCTGCCATTGAATGTCTCCATGATCTCCTCGCTGTCACCAGTACTGCCTAGATCTTGGATCTCGTATCTGTCGCAACTGTGATGAGTAGATTTTCAGCCTTGATGGTCAGTTCTGCACTAGCTGAAGCTGACACTTCAAACGTCAACTTCGGCAGGTTTTAGTCCATTTCAATTCTATTCCTACATCCTGTGAGATTTGCATACATAGTTCAGGCCTCAAGCAAGAAGCAACGAGATAGACACAACAGAGTGCATCGTAGTTGCAGACTTGCAGTAATTTACACCGATTAGATTGTAAGATATGATCCATATTTATCTTTGATAAATAGAGGAGTATGTTGTAATCATAGGCCCCAAGATAATGTTTTATACACCGAGATGGTATAGTGCATTTGAAATGCAGCGTCGGATAGTGAAAAAAAAAAAGAAACCTGATCTGCTTGTTCATATAAACTAATGTGCCAAACTTAATATCATATTATCCACTTCACTTCAGGTAGCTTGAATAGAGTACAGACAAAGTAATCTCAGGACCTGCTCAGATTTGTTTTGATCCACAGAAAACTCGTGTTAGAGATTAGGCCAAGAACAACTTGATCCTTAATTACTCTTCATCTGCAGAGCTTTCATCCACTTCATCAAGGTATGTAACCTATCTCCTCCTTTCAGAGAAATTGCAAGATAAGAGCTCAAATTGCAGAAGGGTAGCATCACTGGCAGTGAACACTGCATTATTTCTAGCTCATCGCTGCCTCTGCAGTGTTCATTAACAGTCAATTAGCATGAACACTGCTAGTTCATCGTTTTCCCATTCATCTGCCAATTGTCATGCTAATTGCTAAGCTACTTGAGCATTGAAAGTAATCAAAGAATTAACCCACATTATCTTTTGCCACCTCAAAAAATTAGAGAGAGAGAGAGATTAAGATTTTTCGTGTCATTGTCATGCTCCAAGGTTGAAGTAGATGGTGTAGAACTCGTCTCTCAAGGTGAACAATGGCTCGAGGAGGAAGTTCCTCCTCACCCCGCGGGCGAAGAAGCTGACCGGATGATACCGCCGGAGTGGCTCGGCTTTCATGAAGCTCGCCGCCTGCTCAAACCCATCGCCGCCGCCAACCTTCCCGCAGCCGACCTGCACCTTCGTGCCGGCGCCGGCCGCCACCAAGAAGCAACCGGGCTTGCTCCCGAGCTCGAGGGAGACGGATCCAGGCTTCCCGTCGAGCCCCGGCACGACGTTGTACAGAGTGTCCGGGCTCTTCCCGGTGGGCACCACCGCGAGGGTGTTGGAGATCGCCGTCCCCGGCAGGCCGAACGGCTCGATCGTCGCGGCGGCGGTGGCGGAGAATCCTACCGCGGTGCCGTTGGCGGCGCGCCGCCGCTTGGCGCTCGAGCCCTGGCCCTGGGGTACCACCCTGAACGTGGCGCGCACGGCGGCGTCCGTGCCGCCGGCTCCCTCGGGCCGCTCCTGCATCGCCAGGGAGGTGTTGACGGTGGAGAGGACCAAGGTTTTCCCGCCGGTTTCTTGCGCGAGCGTCACCAGCTGGGAGTTGTGTGACGCAGGGACAGGGATGATCCAGTCCGACACCGCGGCGGCGCCGCCGGTCATTGCGTCCCAGTCTCCGGTGGTGTGGCCGGCGAGGAGGAACGGGCCGAACAGGACTGCTTTTACAGATGCAACCTCTGGCCGATCATCTGAAGATACCATGTTGAAATCAACAACTCAACATCTCTTTTGAAAATTTGGGTTCTAATTATCATGTTAGATACTTAGATACTACCAGGGTTTAGGATTTCGGTTTGAGAAATTTTTTTGGCTGCTGCCATGGAACGACCAGTCTTCATGAATTTCGGTGATCCTGGCCCAATGCCCCAATTTCGTTCATTTATCTGATTTGAATTTGAATTTTAGTGAAAGTTTAGATTTTTATGGAAAAATGTTATGAGAAAAAGGTAGAAGTGAAGTAAATAATGAATCTTGATGGATTCACTTTAAACTCAACATTTGAATTTGGGGTATGTTTAGGCAGGTATGGTTATAAGGACCGAGTTCACGGAAAATGTCGCTGAAATGCTACTAATTCTGATTCTACGTACTCGTTTGTTTTAGCATACTGGGTAATCAGGTATATTAGATTGCTATGACATATTATATTTTGCGGGGTTCATTACTGATGGATAAACCTGCCACCTATTTCTGGATGAATATGGTGATGCATAGCAAATAAAGCTCGATATTTCAGACCTTTGATTGCTTCTGTCCATAATTTAATTGGAAACTGGAGGAGCAAGTGATCACCACTATACCACTGCTTGCTGACTGTCAGGAAAGTCCCTGACAAAAATCAAGATTGAGAAAGAAGAGTTAAATCTGTAGTTCTTCTAACATCTAATGGATGAAAAAAAATTATGAACATACCTGGAGATGTTAATTGCAGATCTTTGTCATTCAGAGTTGCTTTTGCACCATTCACTGATGTCCATGATGGTATTCTGACATTCAGTGTTGCATATTGCCCGTCTGTCTGCTTCACAAAAATCAAACTGACAACTCTGATCCTTCAAGACTAACCATCGTTGAAATTTCTCTCATATGATGTGAAAAGCTTTGGTTATTTTACCTTTGCAGAAATGGAGAGTGAAACTTGAAGATACTGATCTGATGAGCTGAGGGGCTTCACTTGCTGAGTAACAGTAAGACCTGCATTTTTCCAGTTGAATGTGTTTGGTATGTACTGAATAATGTACAGTGCTGGCTTGGCTCCTTTCTCTTCAAAGTAGATGGAATCCCCCAGCTTGGAGAATGATTCTATCCCTGCAAGCACAAACCAAACAGTTGATAACCATACAATTCCATTTTCTTGCAGGGCATTTACAAATTTACCTCCAGTTCTAAAACTAAGAACTGTTCACTTACCAGTTCCATAGCAACACCAGAATGAATCATACTGAGTTCCCCATCCATGGTAGCTTACTGCTTTCGATCTTCCAGGGCCCTGAGGCAGCATGTAGATCATCACACCAGGATCTCTTCCTCTCTGGATGCTTAGAACGCCGTTTACGAGCGCTCGCTCGTAGTAATCTGCATACGCAATTTCCTTGGTCCATCTGAACAGGTGGCGAGAAACCTGCATACTTTGTTTTTGCACATTGAACTTATTCTGGGAAAGAGAATTTGACTTGTTGGGAGTTTGAGCATCGATGACCATGAACAATTAAATCACCTTGAGCATGTTGTAGGTAGTACAAGACTCCTCAGTCTCAGTGGTGAGAGCCTCAGCTAAGTGTTTCGGATTTGACCTGGCAAAACCATTTCGGGCATCAAATGGCTGGTAAAAATTGCTGTAAACTTTAGCACATCTAAAATCCATTACCAGAACTCACTGACAGATGTGCCTCCAGTGGCATAGGTATGAGAAGAATTTACTGTGTCCATGAAGAATTTTGCAATTTCCTGCTTCATGAACAAAGGTCAGCTTCACCGAGATTAACTCAAGTTTTACCAAAAAGCATGTGTTGTTGTGATGATCTAAATGAAATGATCATTCATGGATCTAGTAATTATTGATCAAAATACCACAACTCTTTTAAAAATTTTCATTATGCATACAAAAGTCTACTATTTTTTTTAAAAAAAGATAAATATGTTTCTCATGTTTAAACTGATTGGGAAAATGTCAGGTTCATATGTTCATTTAGACTCTTCTCTATATACCAAGACGGTGTCCTTAAAACTGTTGAAACCAAGATGACCCATAACTTTTACCTTGTAAAGAGGATCACCAGTAACTTCATATCTCATTTGCCCACCGACGACAACAGGAATGTGTGTATTTGCATGAAAACCCGAAAGACTGTCAGCCTGAAAGATCAAAGAAATGGAAGAAATACCATTGAGAGATGAGAGCATCACCGATATAATATGATGGCTGTCAGATCAAGTACAAGTTTATGATGTTAGACTTAGAACTTCTAGCTAGATTGGTTCAATAAATTACAAACGAAGTCAGTAGCAAGTAGCAAAAGCAGAGTGGCAGGGGGGAAGCTGTTCAAACCTGAACTGCAAGCAATCCTAGAAAGCAAGGCTTGTCGAAAAGATGAGCCAGCACCAAATGTCTCTGGTCATGCTGCCCAAAATCAAGAACACATTAGCAGCCCAACTCCTCACTCAACATGCACTTGTGATCAACACAGAGCAAGATTTACGATACGAATTGAAATCACATCATCTGGAGGAAATGAGGAATCAACTCAATCAAGAACTGACGCTGACTAAATATATCAGATGAGAAGATCGGCAAGAACAATTGATTAATAATTACTGTTATGGTGTAGAGCTGGTAGAGCACGTCGTTCATCCCGCCGGTCTCCTCGTTGAGCGACGTCCAGTGCCTCTCGATGCTGTACCTCTGGATCACGCTCCTCACGCGGCCGCCGAAGTAGTCGGCCATGGCGACCACCATGCCAAGCGCCTTGCCGTTCCCGGCCACCGTGTACTGATCGAGCAGGCCCTGCATGATCTGCAGCACACAGAAAAAAAAACGCAGAGCGTTTCGCGTCGGCGATTTCACAGAGGTCGCGATCGGCGAGACGATGCAGGAGGGGATGAGCTAGGTCTAGGTGGTTGCGTTGCGTGCCTTGTGGATGGTGTAGTAGGGCGCCCAGACGGGGCGGATGGCCTCGAAGCGGTCGAAGAACTCGGCGGGGAAGGCGGAGAGGTAGCCGGTGCCGGACGCCGCCTGGCAGGCGTGCAGGGCGTCGACCACCGCCGCCATCTTGCCGGCGAGCGTCCCGTTGTGCGTGCTCGCCCACATCTTCGCCGCCGCGCTCATGTAGTGCCCTGCGCGCGAAACCAAAATACACGAGTTAGTGGGCCCATTTAAACCAGGCCCACTTTAGGGCTCATATGGGCCTAAATGGGCTCTTATCTGGGATAAGTGGCGGCTGCGTAGTACCGACGAAGTGGCCGCGGAGCTCGACGTCGGGGCCCTCCCAGCCGCCGTAGGGAGTGGCCGGCGCCGGCAGGCCGGCCTGAGTACGGAAGCTCCATACGAGGCGGTCGACGTCGAGCAGGAGAAGGTACTCGAGGTTCGTCTGCTGCGCGCGCCCGTACACGGCGTCGTCGTCGTCCAGCCGCACGTCGTGCAGCGACACCTCCTGCAGGAACCCGCCTCCGCCTCCGCCTCCTCCGCCGCCGCCGCCGCCGCCCTTGAGCGACCGGTACAGCATCGCCCAGTCGAACTCATGCTCCTCCTCCAGCGCGGCGACGCCGAGGCCGGGTTGGCGGAGCGGCATAAGGTCCATCCACGCCGACTCGTCGGTGGGGTTGAGGTGCTCGTGGAACTCCTCCCGCCACCGCCACTCCGCCGCCCCCGGCGTCGCCTGCAGCCTCGCCCGCACCGTGTGCGACGACAGCTGCGTCGGTATGTTCGTGCACTCCTTCGCCACCGCCACCGCCACCACCACCGCCAATGCCAATGCCACCGCCAACGCCACCGTCGAACGCCACCGCGCCATTTCTGGATTAGACGACGACGCCGAGCTCGCTCGCGCTCTCGCACACTATCGTCGGCACAGCAACACACGCTTCAGACACACAAGCTGCAGGCAGCGTGGATATGAGATAAAAAAAACTCCAAGAATCCAGCTTTTATCACCTGTGAGCTATGAAAAAATCGTCAGCAGGCGAGCTATAGGACGCCACTCATATAACCCGCCTGTAGACTGCCGCCACGTGACGCCCTGCAGCCTCACTACAGACAATTTTTTTTTAAAAGGACAGCTAACGTTTAAGTATGAAGAAATATATGGACAGCAACATCAAGTGGCGTGATGGGCTGCAACGACTGCAAGTGCAAGCACGCACGAATCAGAATGACACGAGTAAAAAAAGAAACATTAATCCCATCTTAACTACTCTTAAGACACGGAGAGATTAGGACGGAGCTTGGCTTAAGTATCATCATGAGCAACCAACCATTGCTTTCACCTAGCTCACACGTACGTACTGATCACATGTCGCACACGACACTGCACTGCGTTTGTCACATTGCGTCTTCTTGTCCCGTTGCATTTGCTTTGCCTGCGCCCGTGAGACGGAAAAGGGGAAAAGCAGCCGGCACCAAAATTCTATCTTTTGCCGTTTCCTCTACTTCTCGTGGTCGCAGCATCAGCAGAAACAGATTGGCGTCATTGCAGTCACGGTTCTTAAAGATTCTTGGGCCAGCCGAAGCAAAAAACAGCCACTTTCGATCTCGTGACGGCTCTCTGAAATTCTATCTTTTAGCCTACTTAACTCTTTCTCAAACATAATTTGTTATAAATAAATATCTAATTACTTTTTTGATCCACATTTATCCTTATCAAATAAATATTATCACTGTGATAAATAAACAACTCAGATTTTTCTAAAACAGAATAAGTAAATACATAACAAAGCTGTTTGAGTTAATTTTCTGATTCTTGTGCATAAATTCAAAACAATCTGATGGAGTTAGTAATATTCAGTACCATACTACTACTATGTGCTAGCAGCAGCAGAAACTCTGCAAAATTCCATATTTCCACATGGCATGAGCAAGCAATAATGGCCTGGCCTTTGCACGACGGTGCAAATTATAGGCACCTAATTAGACGGCACACATTTATGTATCGGAGATTCAACCACCGCTGATAAATTTCAACACGCCGTTGCAGGATCACGAGGTGCACACGTTGCATGATTTGCATCGAGGGGTATGTATGGTGAATTGGTGATTGGTAGGTAATTAGGTTTTAGGTATCTATATTCAGTATGCTAGATTCAAGAGGGATTAATGGTGGTGGTGGTCATGGGAGATGACAAGTTGTTGATGGACCACTTGGTCCTAGGACGGTGTAGCATCTGATTCTGATCCGTCCTTGGCTTGGCTTCACCTTCACATGGTGGAGTTGGTGACGAGGTGTGAAGTAGACAGTGGTGTAGAACTCGTCCTGGAGGCTCGGCAATGGCTCGACGAGGAAATTCCTCTCCGTGCCCCTAGCCGCGAAGCTCAGCGGGTGGTACAGCCGGAGCGGCGTGGTCGGCGTGAAGCTCGCGGCGAGGCGGAACGCCTTGTCGTTTTCGTGGCCACCGTCCGTCGATAGCCGGCAGCCGACCTGGACCTTCGCGCCGGCGAGGTAGGCTGTGGTGGGGGTCATCACGAAGCAGCCTGGGCTGGTCGCGAGCTCCAGGGACACCGAGCCGGGGAGGCCGTCCAGTCCGGCGACGGCGTTGAACAGCGTGTCCGGCCCCGGCTGGCTGACGTTGAGGCCGTAGGAGACAGCCATGCCCGGCCTGTCGAACGGCTCGATCGTCATGTCCCGCCCCAGCAACCTCCCGCTGGCGCCGTCGGCGCCAGCGCCGGAGGGGTGGTAAACGCGGAACGTGGCGTGCACGCACGCGTTGCTCCCGGCGACGGGCACCTCCTGCATTGTCAGCGAGCCGTCGGTGATCGACACCGACAGGACGAAGTC
>KE372767.1:273900-290134 GCA_000418225.1 Zizania latifolia | reverse complement strand
CGCCGTCGGTGATCGACACCGACAGGACGAAGTCCTGCCTGCCGGAGCTTCGCTGCGTGAGGCCGACAAACTGCGAGTTGAGATACTGCGAGACCGGAGTGACCCAGCCGGCGACGGAGGCGGCGCCCGTGGCGTTTTTCACTTCCTCTGTACATTAGCCGGTCGGGCATCCTCTGTACGAGAAAGCGAAAGCAAAAAAAATGTCATCTTGACTGTAGACTTCAAACAAGAAACAAAAACATGTCACCCTGATATACACCAATGCTGAAGCGGCAATTCATAATTAAATTACCTTTGCAGAAATGGAGAGCGAAACCTCAAAGTAAGGACCCGCTGAGAACAGAGGTTTGGCTTGTTGCTCTCCAATCAAAAGTGCTTGGTATGTACTGAATAATGTACACCCCAGGAATTTCTCCATCCCTCCAAGAAGTAAATGGTATCCCCTAACTTAAGAATGATTCTATCCCTGTGAATGCAAAATAGTACGGAGTAGAAAATTCAGACACAAAGAAAAGGAAGATCACTTCCACAAGTTTTCAGGAATTACCTGCCCCATAGAAGCACGAAAATGTAGCATTTGGATCTCCCTATCCTCCTGGATTACTAGGGGTCAGCAAGCCAGAGAGAGGCATGCCAGATTGCCAGTGATGCTCTTGGATCGTCCGGGCCCCATGGGAAGAAAAATATAAAATAGATCATGACACCGGGCTGCTTTCCCCTCTGGTTGCCCATGATCCCATTGATAAGTAGCCTCTCATAGTGGTCGACCGTCGGCGTACTTAACTTCCTTTGTCCACCTGAACAGGTTTTGTGAGACCTGCAATACAGATGGGGCAAATTTAGAGCTTCCTTCTGTAGAATTAATGCATTTGATGGAAGGCATGGCATATGACTCACCTTAAGAAAGTTGTAGGTGGCACAAGTCTCCTATATCGAGCTGATTTTGATCTCATCTACTAGCCGCTTCGGGTCATGCCTGAAATATAGGACAATCTTGAGTAGGGAGAATAATATGAGACCATGAGAAGGTAATATGGCGATATAGCCAATTATTATCACTTACCAGTGTTCCATGGTAGATGAGCCTCTTGTTGTAAATGTATGAGAGAAGTTTACAATGTCAAAGAAAAATCTTGCAATGTCCTGTGCCACATTTAGTTCCAAATTCAGCTTACTCAAGTTGAAGAAAAGATAAGAGAAGTGCTACATCATTTTTTATTGCCTGATGAATAAACCAATATGATAAATGGACGATTGTAAATGAAGACATTCCATTTTTTTTTCAGTTTACCCTATAAAGGTGACCCCCAACTACTTCATATCTCTTCTGTGCGCCAATGAGTACAGGACCATGCGTATTAACATGCAATCCCGATATGTCATCATCTTGAAAGGAAAACAATGATATCACATGTCATTGGAGCAACAGACTTGGCTTGCAAAAGAAAGTAAAATACCATAAATGAAACTCAAGTTCTCACATGAAGCCCAAGTGGTCCAAGGAAGCATGGTTTGTCAAAAAGATGCGCCAGTATCAAGTACTTCTGCTCTTTCTGCATGGTACATCAGTAACAACTCTGTAAGAACCACATATACAGCGCAATGGAATTACCAAATATTAGCCACAATAACACGACGATTACCGTTATGGTATAGAGATGATACAAGACATCATTGAGTCCACCAGTTTCCTCGTTTATTGCTTCCCAGTGCCTCTGAATACTGTACTCCTGTATCAAATTCTTCACACGGTTACTGAAGTAATCAGTCATCCACACTGCCATCTCGAGACCTTTCGGGTTCCCAGCCAATGTATCAAGAAGCCTTTGCATGATCTGTCAAAACATCAGAGCGTCACAACCCACAGCAACAGCAGTGATACACGATCCGAGGACAAGGTATTTTTAATCAGATCATACAGGTCGTTGGGTCTTTGCATAATTGCATGAAACCAAGAAAAGAAGAAAAACTAAAGAAAAGAGCTAAACAAGTTCATTACCGCATACCTTGTGGATGGTGTAATACGCCGACCATGCATCGGCCAGCTGTTCGTACGAGTCAACCATGCTTTGGGAATAGGCAGAAGTCCATGTCAGGCCGTCGGGGTCGAGGTAGAGCAAGTACTCCAGGTTGGTCTGCTGCCCCTGCCAGTACATGGAGGCGTCGTCGATTCGTCGGGGTCGATCCTGACGTCGTAGAGAGGGAGGCCGGGGACAGGAAGCCCCGGCCCGGAGCGGCATGAGGTTCATCGACGTCGCCTCCTCCGTCGGGTTCAGGTGAGGCAGCCCGTCGATGTGCCTGTCCTGTGTGTCGTTGAACAGCCGGTCCGTGCACAAGTGCAGCGCGGCGCCGCCGTCGAGGAGGCACGCTGCCGCGGCGCACAGCGCCAACAGCAGCGCTGGCCCGGCCAGCGCGCCACCACCCGAGCTCCTGCGCGCCATTGATCGATCGACCGACTCGCCTCTTTCTCGATGACGTCGTCGCAAGGTGGCAACAACAGATTCCGAGATAAGCGCCAACCAAAATGTCGGCTTTTATAGGGCAACAAGGGAGACCGCTACAACTTCATAGTATTTATCAATCCTGATTTTTTTTTATTAAATCGTGATTAAAGAACTATAAAACTGTGACTCTAAACCGAGTATAACTTTATATTTATTAATTATAAATTTAGAAACTATTTGACAAATAATATAATTTGCGAAGTATATGATACAAGCAATCCACGCGAATGCACGGATTACGGACTAGTAGATATTAACAGAACAGTAAAAGAAGCGAGTGGCTAAGCACAGCAAAGCACACTTTTTTCATTCAGATTTTGGCTCTTTAATCACAAGCAAGAAATTCATCACTCCACATGGTTTAAACTATGCTCTTTTGCCCTTTAATGTGAAAGTTACCAACTGATTGTTATGCAACTTCTAAGACCTAGTATAACAGGTTATTCTGTATTGAAGACCTGATGGTAAACAGAATGGCCTTATGAGATCATCAGTATGCAACTATGGACTAGTACTGCGAATGGTGTCAGTGACTATGAGATATGTGACGCATGGCCACTAAAATGAATTACTCAGGTAGTCACATAGTGCTTCAATGTTCAGATTCTTCTGCTACTTTCAAATTATAATATTCTTCTGCATAACTGGTATTCCAAATTTATCTTCTAGATCTTGTCCTTTTGCATTTGATGAAAAAAGCCAATTTTGCAGGGAAGAAAGTAAGAAACTGCTCTTCTTGCACTGTTTCGTTATTCATGTAAAGGAAGTTCTTAGAAATAAGTTGTCAATTTGTCACTACAAGTAAAACAGGCCCCATCATAGCTACTACTAACCATGCAAGTATTTGGATTTTTGCTAGTTTCATTAGTAGAAACCAAGAGCCAATTCCTGCTTTTGTGTAACAGCTTCTGCTGCACTGACCAAGGAAGCTTACCTCTTGTGTGAATTGTGATGACTTGAAATAGGAATGAGCAGACCATGTGTTACTTTCCATTCACTCCTCTCAGTCTGTTCAATGGCCCATTTGTTTATCCCATCATTCACAATATCAGCATAAAAACAGCTCTCCTTACTACAAAAGCAACATGAATAAGAATAATACAGCACCATATCTTCACCAATAATCTCCACAGGTGCAGCCTCCATCTCTAAGAAGATGAAATCGATTTTTGTCCCTGAGGGATATCTCCCTTCTATAAACTTTTGAAACAAACTTGGCAAAATTATGGCAATCAACACAGATGCGAAGGTTCTTTATAACCCGGATAATAAAGCCTGGAGGAGTGTTCATCAATCCAAAAGTTATTGCCAGCTTCTCACTGTGGCCAAGAAGCATGCGTTCTTTCTGCTCTTCATCAACATCATGCAGCACACAGCTCAAGTCCGGAACAAAGCCAGCTGCTTTGATATCAACATATATCTCTTTTATCTTTGCATCTATATCTTTCTTACTTGGATGGAAACGCTCGCTTGAATGGAAGGTGTGAATAACCTTGTCAAGAATTATCCAGCTCTGCGCTGGTTCCTTGGACAATGTTTTCTCCAACATCAACTTCCTCACTTTGAAAACATCTTTCCACATCCCAGCAGCAGCATAAATGTTAGAAAGTATTACATAATTGCCAGCATTTTCTGGTTCCATGTCCAGAAGCTTCTGAGCAACAAGCTCACCAACATGAACATTTGCATGGACTCTGCAAGCACCAAGCAGTGAACCCCAAATTGCTGGAGTTGGCAAGAATGGCATATTTTCTATCAAATTTAAAGCTTTCTCTAGTCGCCCAGAACGTCCAAGAAGATCAATAACGCATCCATAATGTCCAGGGTTGAGAAATGCACTTTGTTCTTTGAGTATAATGTCGAAGATATCAAGGCCCTCATCAACCAGCCCACCATGGCTACAACCAGATAAAACAGCCAACAAAGTCACGCTGTCAGGCTTCACTTCTTCACGCAAATCTTTGAAGAGCCTAATAACTTCATTCCCTAGTCCATGCCTTGCATATCCCATAAGCATTGCATTCCAACTGATGACTGATTTCTCCGGCATGTTGTCAAACACCCTCCTTGAATATAACAGTTTACCACATTTTGAGTACATATCAATCAAAGAATTCTGTAGAACAACGAAAAATGGCAATTCTTTACGAAGTATTAGACCATGGACTTGCTTGCCACAATCCAGAGAAGCCAACCCAGACAATGCAGTGACAAGGGCCGTGAAGGTAACATAGTTGCATTGCATCCCCTCACTATACAACTTCCGGAACAAGTCCAAGGCTTCCTGATCAAGACCCTGTCGAGCATAGCCATATATAATTGCTGTACACGAAACAACATCCCTTTCTGGAAGCATGTCAAATACCCTATGAGCTTCTTGGATATTCTCTGACTTGGCATACATGTCAAGAAGGGAACTCCCAACAAACATGTGTGACTCAAAATTTGTCTTGACTGCAAGAGAATGGACTTGCTTTACCTGGTGTATACCTTCAGGACCACAACAGGATGTAAGAACAGTTGCCAAAGTGAATTCATTAGGCTTGCATCCTGCCAGATAGAAGTAAAATGTATTACACATTTGACACAAATTAGTATAGCATGAACATAATCTGATCCTTGCAGACAGTAACATCCATATCCAATGGTTCAGAATATTCGCTGCACATACGTACAGGACAACAGTGCTTGCAAAACAAGCATTCAAACTAGAGAGATTGATACCAACTTGAGAGTATGTCAGGAAGGTCAGGGAGACATAACAGGTTGATCATAGAATTGTGGCGATAATGTTCTAAATTTTTGTGACAATGACAACAGACCTAGCAGGTCCAGACATATTCAATACACAGTACACACAAAATGACAAACTTTACTCTATAACCATGCATTACATCAAAGGTAAACTCCCACATTATGGATGTCAGATAACGCATCTAACATAGGTAGATTATAGAACACTAATTTGTATGAGTATCAGACAAAATGCTATGAAAACTGTTTTTTTTTTGTCATTCCAGTTCATTCAACCGACTCCAGGAGAAAAAATTGCCATATCTGTAGTCTTACTACAACATGCCTCTGTGTGATCAATTTGATCATTCTGTAAAACTACTCACTAGAAACGGTTCAAACGATTTACCAGTTCTAAGCATCTGGATGAACAGCTCCAAGGCTTCTACACGCCTTCTTGTTTGGGAATATCCCGAGATCATGGCCGTCCACGAGACCACGCTCCGCTCCGGCATCCCGTCGAGCACGTTGCGGGCGTCCTCCAGCGCGTCGCACCCGATGTACATGATGACCAGCCTTGTCGCCAGGTACACCGGCGGTCGGTACCTAGCCTTTATCATGCGCGCGTGCACCTGCCTCCCCTCCCGGAGCGCCCTCCTCTCGATGCACGACGTGACGGCGGCGTCGTAGTCGTGGAACCTCGCGGCCGTCCCCGGAAGCGCCATCCCGGACGCGGCGCTCCGCGGAAAGACGAAGCCATGGAGCGCGCGGCGCGCCGCCACCTCCAGTCGCCGGAGCCCGCGCGCGACAAGCATGGGCGCGTCGGGCTCCGCGCGGGCATTTCCCCGAGCACCTCGCGCGCGCCGGCGTCGAGACGTCGAGCACTCGAGGCGGCGTGCCGCTGTGCGTGTCCCTCACCCTTGACCGTCGGATCGACGATTAACGTCTTAGATCACGTTTCGTTCCAAAGACTAGTTGGTAAGAAGTCCCAAAATTGAGGGGTGTATTAGAGAGTAATTTCTAAAAGCAGGGGGCTCGATGCGAATTTCCCCTTTCCGGCAAAATTTTTGAAACATTTGAAAAATATTCTCCACATTTCAGAGCTACGAGGCGAGCGCGAGCGCAAGCGCGAGCGGCGGCCGGCGAGGAGGACGACGACTAGGGTTTCTCCGCCACCGAATCGACTCTGCAAGGTGAGCTCCATCCCCTAACCCCCTTATAAACCCCACATTTCGCTCGCTGCTGCGGAAATGCTCGCGAAGATTGGGCGATTTCTAGGGTTAGGTCTCCGAAACCCTCGTTTGGATGCTGTGATTCGGTGAAGAATGCATTCTGAGTTTTTAATTGACTAATTGCTGTAGATATGGAGGGGATAGTGTTGGGTGTCTCGGGCGTTGATCGCGAGGGCGATGCGGTGGACGATTTCGATTACATCTCTGGGCTGAGCACCATCCTTGTGGCCACCATCCAGGAGGTGAAGGATCGGGTTTCCCAGATGGAGTTCATCGTCTGCAACCAGTTCTTCCCGCACTTCCAGGCCAAGTCTAAGCTCCTCCAGAGGCAGCTGGCTGATCCCGTGAAGGTGGCCAGAGATGAGTGGAGGGAGAGGGAGACCGGCCTTGTGAGTCAACTGAAGTTGCTGAGCAGTGGGAAGAGGCACGCGGAGGAGAAGTTGCTGCAATTGGGGAGCTCTCTTGAGGTGATAAAGGGGAAGCTTGCAGATGCTGAGCGAATGGTTGCAAGCCATGAGGTTGAGAAGAAGCAGCTTCTGTTGAGGTTGGAGATGGAAATGGGGAAAGATGAGGTGATTCGTTGGCTAGAGAGGGAGATTGTGGAGAAGGCTGCTGATGCGTCCAGGGAGAGAGATGCCCATCAGAGACTGCTGCAGCAAGTTGAGTTGAAGGATAAGGATCTGCTTCTTGAGCAGAATAATCAGAGAGGCCTGATTAAGGATTACACTCTGCTGAAGACAAATTACAAGCATTTGAAATCTCAGTACACATTTCTTATTGGGAAGATTGACCAGAATGAAGGCTCCAAGTCTCCTGTAGACAATCTGGTAGGTCAGAAAACCTCCGAAAGTCCGCCAAGTAAGAGAAAGCTCAAAGGTAAAACTTTGATTTCCTCTCATTCATTAGAGCTACTTAAGGTGTGTATCAACATTTTTGTTCTCTATTTGCTGTTACCTTCATTTGTAGATTTCAAAAAAAAAATCGTTGCAATGTTATGTGTAGTATAGTGCATGGTACTCTTAGCAATGCCCTTGGTTGAAAGCCATATTGAGCACCTTTGTAATCTGCAGGTATTGCCCTACCATTTGCACTAAAGATCTATGCGTCCTAAATTTGTAAGAAACTACTGGCTGGACATCTGCCTTACCATTTCTTTTTTACTTTCTTGATTTCTCAGATCTCGTGGACACCAAAAAGGAGAGCATTGAGGTAGTTTCTATGACCACAGAACAGAAGAATGGTCCTGCTTCTTGTGCAAAGGCGCAGGGTACCCAACATGTTAACTCAGTCAGGAGTCCATTCAATAACTCGCGCCTTTCTCTACCATCTCGTCCAACCAATTCGCCAACAAAGAATGGTGCTAGCAATTCAAAAACAGAGGCATCATCTAGTTTCACCCGCCCAAATCTACACTGGAGGGAAACACGTGCACGTAAAGAACCAGGTGTTGTAGATCCACATGATGATTTCCTTGATACTCCTCTGGAGGCTGTCAAAAATATGATCAGGAATCCTACAACTCCAGAAGAAGCACGACTGCTTGCTGCCTCTCAAGATATGGACTTCAACAACTCAGATGATGAGACTCAAGATATCAATATTTCCATTCAGGGTCTGAAAAGCATGCCAGTTCCCAAGCAGCAAAGTACAATTTCAGTCCAGCCAATAAATAAAAGTTTCAAATACACGGAACCTGTAAGAAAAAAGGCTGACCGGGAGAATCTGAAAGGTGTTGAATGCAAGCAGTGCAAGAAATTCTATGATGCCGTTCTTCCAGATGGCCGCTCAAATGGTGATGGTGCAGACTCTACAAGCATGAGGTGTGAGCATCATGATGGCGTGTCCAGACATCGCTACAGGTACGCCCCACCGTTGACACCTGAAGGGTTTTGGAACATTGGCTTTGAATCAGAAATGTAGCACATGAAGTTGGATGCACTCTTCATTGCTAAGTGCGGTGACTTCCCATAACATAGATTGTCAGTCACCCCCCAGATATTGTTAATGATATCACTAATCAGTAGTAAGTCTCATGTTGTCATGATGGTAAATGGCTAAATGAGTAAATGCACATCATATCTTTTAAGATTATGATAGTACAGAGTGTCAGTTTTTTAAGATAGGATGTATTCTCACTTCAATTCAATGTAAAGCAGCTGAACAATTTTGCATGCACCCCTTGTATCGTTGCTTCTTCAACATTTAGAATTACATCCATGATCTATTATTTCTGCTGTTTTCAACTACAGCGTATGCAGTAGGTGACAGCAAACTAGAGCTAGCCAACTAGCCACACCACCAGCAGCGGCAGCAGCAGAGCTAGCTGTCGCGCGCGACAAGAAACACGTAAGAAAATTTTTGTCTATCAAGAGGGTACTTGTCGACCAGGATGTTAGGGGCCAATAACTAGATAAAGTCTCTTGTCGCCCTATCAAATCAAAGGTCGATAAGGATTCTGTCGACCATCAAGCATATAGGATCTCTATCGGCAATGGTACGTTGTAAGGGGTATATATTTATAATTTCTGAAAAGCCGGTCTATTATTATAGTTTTAAATAAACTGATTATTTAAAAAATGGCAGGTTGTCTGGGTCGGCCCAGCGACCAATGAGTTACCCAACCCATGAAATATGGGTCCAAAATCTCATGGGCTGATCTACAATTAACTGCGTGGGCCAACATGGGTCGGTGTTGCTGTGACCCAGTACACGCAGTACCCTTCCGTCACAGAAAGGATCGGTCCGAGCCCAGCGCCGCCCCCAAAGTCGTCACTGCCGCCACCGGCGAGCCTCCCGAAACCCGAGACAGCTTGGTGCATCGACTCGTCGCCTGGCGGTGCGTCATACTTTACCTTGTTCGCCGCTGCCGCTGAGACTTGTCCAGCTCCGGCTCAACGGCTGGCTCTTCTTTGCCTCAAAGCCTCAAAGGTGGATTGCTCGATCTGTTCATTTGTTCAGATTATTGACCGGTGAAAGCCTGGAAGGTAACAGTAGTGGTGGTGGTAGTGTGGTTAAGTAGTATGATCTGGATGACATATTAGTAATAAATCAGTTTCGTAGTTTTGTAGTTTAGTACTCTATTCGATTAATATTATAACGTTTGATTGTTCAAACTTTTTTAACTTTTAAAAAAATAAAGACAAATATTTAACATATATAATATTAGATATATTTTATGATGAATTTAATAAAACTAATCTGATAATATTGCTTTTGGTATTTTTCTACAAAATTGATTAAAATTAGAGAATTTGAACTTATAAAAAGTTAAATAACTTTTAATATGAACTGAGAGAGCAGTAATAGTATTTTTTTTTTCATCTTGAAAAAATCTTTCTAATATATAATATAAAACTGAGAGTGTAATAATAGTAAATTTTTCAATTTTCCATCTTGAAAAAATCTCCCTAACACGGTGGCAAACGCTAAGTTCCACAACTTTGTTCCATCCGAGTATTATCTTCCGTTGTTGCAACTGTATATTATTTGCAGTTTTGCACCGTTGTTGCACGTGAAAATGGTATTAGGAGTTGGCCCCCTCTTTGTCTCATGTACACACGTTCTCATCTCGGTTTTTTCTACCCGGACAGGTACATCATCTGCCTTCAATCCTTCATGCGATGAATTCACAGTGGGCTCTCCTCCCATCTCAGCCATTCATCCGAAAACGAACGGCATCCAAGCCTCGTCCTCCGTGAAACTTCCGTGAAAGAGGAAAAAAATTCTTACTCACTTATGAGAGCCATGGTCCATGGCTACTGTTCCAATCCTTGTCCAAAACTGAAATCTACACAAAGCTGCAAACTCCATCAGCTCTTCCGTAGATCAGATAGATTTTTGATACGAAAATAACTCGTTCATCAAATAAATGCTGCTGATATAACCTTAAGATTAAACCGTTGTAGTCAGACATTACACCAGGAATACATCAGCAAGAAAAGAAAGCAGAGTATGACATCGCTCGCTCGCCTCTACAGAGATAGCAGCAGGAAAGCTGATATCCCATCATCCCCTTCAGCTCCAAAGTCTCCAACAACAGCAAAAGTATGTCTATATCTTGCATCCATAATTCCATATGTACATCGTCTCGGAATTCCGCCGCAAATTGACAGTCCCATGAACTTGCACCAGACGTTGCCGTCATCCACAGCCGTCGCCCACAGCTCACGACTAGCCTTGCTCTCAGTCTCCTGACATTGTGTCGCCATTGCCCACAGGCCACACACAGCTCATGTTTGGCTTGCTCTGCTGACTTGCTATCGACCCACGCACCGTTAATCACAGCTCCATCTTTAGCTTGCCTGTCTGGGGCTGAGCTCCTGCACAAGGACACGAAAAGTATAGAGGTCAAAGTTAGTGGTAGGGTTCTGGGTTTCAATCATTTCGAGAGGGAAGGACAGTTGCTACGACACAACCAAGCGACCTGCTGGCTGCTGGTAATAGGTAAAAGGGGGTTCAGATCTGTCAAATTTCCAACTTTCGCCAAATCATTCTTGCACAAGTTAGCTGGGGATCTGTTTAGGGGAGCTTCTAGCAGCTGTAGCTAACTCAGAATCTGTAGCTCCCCAAACAGTCCAGATTTTTTCTTGAGTAAAACTCGGTAACTATATAATCTAGAAATGAACTATACTCAGCAAAAACAAGAAAAGTGCGAGGCCATCAATTCTTTTTAAAAAAAGGGAGTGTAGAAGGCAGAACCCAACCCCTGCTGCGGTAAGCGCCTCTGGGTCACAGATGCACATAGCCAAGCAAAGCCAATGATCTGAACCACAGAGATTAAAACTGCACCAAATTGGGTCCATTCATTGTGAAGTCACGAACTTGAGATCTGTCCTGCTATCCTGAGCTGCAAGGGAGAGCCGCGTGATAAAGATGATGGCTGGGGTGGACTGGACAAAGCTTGCTGTATGCCACTCAGCTCTGAGCAGACACCGGGGTACACGAAGAAGCTGCAATAATTTATGGCAAAAACAGATTCTGCCAGCCGTAATGCAGTACATATAGTATCATGTAGTCAGGGGAGGGCCCTAAGGTTTTTAATGATCCCTGGACGCTTTGCATGATTGGGTCTGTACCTCCAATAGCACTTGTCCCTCCAAAATGTGCTCAGCTTGGATCCAGAGCCGCAGATCAGTTACCCAGATCCAAACGGCAGATCGCTAACAGTCTATTACACACTTTTTCTTCCTTTCACTCATTAGCAAATGCAAGAGACATTATAACTTGGTGGTAGTGCTACAACATAATTCTTAAATAAACAGTGGAGCTTAGTAGCTGACTAACTTGATTCTAAGGATATCTGCAGTACTTATCAAACAGACACACTTAAGCTCTTAGGCCAAGCTAAAACTTGCCTATGTGTTACTGCGTACTCGACAAAGATACAAACGGCTCTACAAAATTCAGCACCCATCTACCCAGTGATACAGGGACAGTCAAATGGCATGCAAAAGCAGGTCAACTGTAGTCTACATGAGTTGCCAGAATTTTTTGTTCCGTAGAATTAACAAGTCCAGATTCAAACCATTAGAATTGTTTACGTATTTATTTCAATTCGACGTTTACAGCTGGAGTAAAAGCAGTGCTTCAGTACAGAGTACAAATAGTAGCACTGAGATTAAAGTAGTTTTAGCTGGCTGGCTGCCGCCAATACAAGAGAGGTGATCCCTAGACAGGCAGTGGACAACTTACAGAAAAAGTGGGACCTCCACAGTTGTACGAGTGATGAGAAGGGCCAAAGGGACCAGATCTGCATCTACAGGCCTTATGCAGCCAAGCCCAAACAGAAAGCCGGGAGTGATATGGTGTCTAGACATGCATTTATTGATTTGGGCCCAGCCACACCAACCGGTTGGGTCCGCTGGTGCCAGAGAGAACAGATCCACCAGAAGAATCTGTGGCCCCTTACCATCCAGAATGGTGGCGATGATGGCAATAATGATTGAGCAAATGAAGGATTAAAGGGAGGAAGAACCAACAAATGCATTCTCTAATTTTTCTAGAAAGTTACAAGCTCCTGCTTCATTGAGCGGTTGAGCCCATAGACCATAGTAGCTAATAAACGTTCACTAACAGAAAGAAGCAGGCCTAATTAAGTTAGCCATCTCCATTTCACCCAAAGGTAAATATAATGTGTTTCTTTAGAATCTATGTAAGTATATTTATTAGCATGTGAAGGGCATAGGTTATATAGTTCATGCTTATTTTGCCTAAGGATGTTGTTTTCCCTGGAAGAAACTGTCCTTTTCTTTTTGTGCATATTTTATACCACGCATTTAACATTTTACCTATCGACTTTCTAAACACTCTGGAACAACGCAAGAGACAAAAGTCGTGGTCCAATCAAGGCTGAGAAATTCGGGAAGTAAATGACAAACAGCTAAATTCAATGAGATATAGGTTTGCTTGCCAGTTTTACCAGAGCTTGCTAGATCGTAGCCGAAGAGAGAGGAACTTGAGTTGCTAAAGACAGGAGCATGGGGATCCGCCCGCTTTTCCCACTGTGATGGCGGCTGGAGTGGATGGGCTAAATCGCCATGCCAGAAGTGCTGCTGTAGTTGCACGAGATGCCTTGCTCCATTGACGCCCATGTCTGGCCAGGTGACCTGCTCCAAGTCCATTCCATTCTTATAGCTCAAGCTTGTTATCCTTCCACACTATAAACACAGTAGTAAGCATACTATCAATTTACACTGGCATAATTAATGCACTTCAAAAATGGACCATGGATCTACTTTTATTGAATCCAGTATTTCCAAGAGATTTCCAAAATTAGAAAACATGCAGGATAGAACTTCTACATGGGATTTTGGAAGTGCGGCATTCTGCAGAAAACATGTGATCCAGCTGCAATGCTCTAATCATGCATATGTAGCCAAGAGCAATACATTAATCATTATCAATAATGCCATCCTCAATCATAAAAGTAGTTCCTTTTAGGCATTCTCAGTTGACCATTCTTTCAAGTTTCAACCATCTAGTTGCTACTTATTGTACTAGTACGTAATAATAGTAAAGCGTTAGGATCTCAAGGCAAAATCACAAGTATGGTAGGACAAATTTGAAATTTCACAGAAACGCACAATCGCACATTCTCCCTTCAAGAATTATCAATAACCAATCAAAACAATGAAGTTCAGGAAGCAGTGGCAAGTGGTCTCCTTATCGATTGAAATGTCACCTTTCCAAATTGTTGCATGTTGTATGCTTACTGGTTGGAGGGCAATATCTGGCATGTACATGTAGCCAGGTTCAGTGCAAACTATTGCATTTTTAACCAGACTAAGCTAGGGCAACAGCATATTTCAACTTTGGTGTGTGGATGAGGTAGGACACTCTCCTACTGTTGATTCCCTCAAAAGAAAATAGTGCAAAAGAAGCACCTAAATGATGGCAAGTTCTGCCGTTCTGCAGAGGCTGGGCTATTCAATTTGGAAAGAACTAAAAGGAGAGCTCTAGTCCAAAGAAATCAACTCTAGTTTAGATCAATCAGCTGTGGTAATCTGGAATAAAGATTGCCTACCCAAAAAAATTGTTTCTGTAAATCCATGCAGTTGAAGAAATCTTCAAGAAAAAGGATAGTCATAATGGTACCTCTGTAGTCAAGAAGTTGTCTAGCCCACCAAAGTCGACCCTTGGATTTACAGCTGCGAGCCTCATTGACAAGTACTGGACCAACCACAGTAACCACAAAACAATAACGTAAGTAAACATCCTATTATCTTGCATGTTAAGGGGGTTAAAAAGGTAAATGAGTGTTGAAGATCTAAGGTAATATAAGCAAAAATGATACTTACCTCAACCTGCCTTTGAAGAGATTGAACATGATTGATGATCTCATCCAGTACCAGTGCTGTTCCTGATACCTGCTACAAACCACAGATCAAACAACCATTGTCAATAAAGTAATTACCTTCCCTGAGTTGTTCCAATAATACAACAAATCACATGATGAAAAAACCAATGCAAAACAATATGACAAAACCACTTCTATTTTGACCTTAATTTTGGATATAAAGATTGGAGGTAGCACTATTACACAAGAACTTGGAAGAAAAATAGCAGAAGCAAAATTTTGTTTGCAGAATCCAAGTGTTGAAGATAGTGCATAGTATTATACTTTTGATTTTTTTCAGTTTGAAATAGGATCGTAACAATCAAATCAAATCCGTTAAACACTTAAACTGTGTGTTCTCTAGATTATGGTCCAGCTAAAATTATGTCTATTTGCAACTTTTGAGGTAATTATATAGAAGAAACTTCAAACATATACAACAAAACCACCAGCTTATATTGGCAGTAATGCATTTTCTTTAAGACAAGAAGACAATAGTCCTCATAAATCTCACAGCAGATTGGCCTCTACAATCTTTCACAGTGATTGGCACCTGCAGCCCAAAAGCTGCTGTCCTTGCAGTGAAACTACCGCACCAATACTACAGGCCAATCACTTTCCATAAATCCATACATTAATGAAGACTAACCAATACTCCCTACTTGCAAGCTACACGGGCACCTCACCCTCACAGGCTTGCTTCCACATCCCCGCACCCAAAGATGCCGACGCATAAGCACATTATTGCGTGTTCATAGGGATAGCAACATTCCAAAGGAGAGAGGGGTGAGCGAGTCATGCCATTACAGCGACCAAACAAGCCCTCTCCATTAAGCTGCCGTCCTCCGATGTAAAGTGGCTGCCACATTCTGCCCAGACAACCACCACAAGGCCAAACCCCATCCCTCTCCTCCCTCGAGTTAGGTACACAGGATCAAGATGTCTCCCTTATCGTCCATAAGGGAACCAGGGCGACATTATCCCACGCCCACCTCCATCGTGCAATGCAACACACACCCATATGGACGTGTCGCCATGCCACTGCAAGACTAACCGGCCACCGCCACGTTCATGAACGCATTGCATTCAACTCAAGCTCTTTCTACAAGCCATGCTACGCGTTTGCAAGAAGTAGGACAAGCAGACTGAACTAACCATGCTCCATTCTGCACCCGAACTATAGCTTAAGATTCCGACAAACAGCTGGTGAGTATGCATTCTACACCCGAACTATGGTTTAAGATTCTGACAAACAGCTGATGAGTATATATTCTACACCGGAACTACGGTTTAAGATTCGGATAAACAACTGATGAGTATCTAGTAAGAGCTTCTCCGTCAAAACAGCACCATAGTGACCTTGACCGAACAGCTAACGGAGAACATTTTCACTATGCCATCAAAAGCAGTAAAAAGACCACCGAAAGCAGAAGAAAGAGGTGTATTTTACAATTAGGCTTCCAAAGTTTGCACAAAACTTTGGTGCAATTTTGTCTTCCAAAATAAAGAGATAAAATGTGTAGAATAAAGGAGGAGTTAAGATATTGCTGACCTTGCTGCATCCGGGGACCAGATCCTTGAGGAGTTCCATCCTCGCGTTGATCTTTTCGCGTCTCGCCTTTGTGAAAAATAATAATAACAATGACGAAAAAGGCCAGGAGGAAACGAATAATTAAGTAATTAACGAGGAAAGCAACCTCTGAAAAGGCACTAACAGCGACGTCAGCACGTCTTAGTCACCTAATCATTGCCTAATCAGCTCGTTAAACAACCAAAGCCCCCCACAAATCAAATCCCGAAAGGAGATTGGTTTAAGGTTTAACGATTAAGTGGTGTGATTAGCGGCTAGCCGGCGAACTCACCCGCTCGGCGAGGCTGTGGCTGTCCGTGGCCTGCCCCCTCCTGGCCCTCACGTGCACGTACGCCGGCTT
>KE372767.1:231807-246101 GCA_000418225.1 Zizania latifolia | reverse complement strand
CCGCCGCCACCACCGTGGAGCTGGAGCGGGAGGTGATCACCGTGAAGGCCACGGTGACGGCGAAGGCTCCCCCCGGCGTGCTCCTCCCGCACGTGGGGTTGACCGGCGTCCGTGACGACATGGCCGATCTGTTCCAGAGGAGCTTGCTGCTCGAGCTCGTCAGCTCGGATCTGGACCCAAGTGAGCACACATGAACATGCATGCGTCCGCTTGCTGATGTCTTTGCTTGCATTTGCGTTGCATCTCGTGCATCTCCGTACGTACAGTTGACTGCTACATGCCATCCTATTCCAATAATTACGACCTGTTTATGTTTCCGATTCCGTGATGCCACTGCATAATTGGTACGTCAGCCCCAGGCGCAGTCTCACTGACACGTGGGCCATGACCACTCAATAATTCAGATCGACCACAAATCTGCATGTCTATAACGCACAATAATGGGACGTGCCCACACGCGTGGCATTAAATTCATCCCAGACTATAACTATTACTGGAGATGATTATGTCAACGACTATAATTTATTTTTAGACGTATTAACATAGTTCCCCTGTCATATAAAAAAATTTATTTTTAAGATAAAATTTATAAATTAGTGGTGAGAGTAAAGAATCAGAATAAAGTAACTTTTATTAATAAAAAAATATTATCGTGAAGTTATACATAAGAGTAATAAAGAAATTAAACTTTTACATATGCGAACTGAGAAGGTAGAAATGAAGTATTTTTATAATAAAGTTGAAGGTCTAAAAATAAAGTTTTTTTGATAGAGGAAGTATAAATGAACTTTAAATTTCCAATTACTAAATTCATAATATTGAAATCTATAGAAAATAAATTTAACTTTATTAATTGTTCTAAAATGCAAAATTAGTCACTAAAAAAATTTACTGGTCTTCTAAATTACTTATAGAATATATCATAATACATTTCTTGATAAATTTTGTTGATATAATGTCACTAGAATTAATCAATACATAATTGTACTTTATGTGGAATGAAAATTTTTAGTTTGTTTCCTGATGAAATGATTTATTAAATTCAGATTTGATAATTAAGCAATTATACTCAGTTTGGACTCGTAATATTATATTTTCCTAATTTAATATGAAGAATTAATTATTTTTAAGTTGTACTCATGTTGGACTCTCATTTTATATCTTTCTTAATTTAATAATATCAAAAATTCGAAAACAATAATTACCAAAATATATTCAATATGGATTTTTTCCATAGACACTGGCCAGATTTATTCACTTTTTTCTCCAATTAAGTTGAGAATTTTCGCCAATAAATGCAGTTATACAGATAATATGTGTGTGTGTGTATATATATATATAATAAAGAGATTCGACTTGATTAATTATTGTAGGACCAAACAAAATTATAGTTGGGATTCCTTATTCAACCGTTTGGCTGCGAATAGAATTAAATCTTGTAATTCGACATTAAATTCCAAAAGAATTGTCCTAGCTACTATGTGACCGCTTACCATCCGAGAACGAAAGAATTGAAGGAAATAAAACCTATATAGCAATTGAAGTACGATTTTATTCGTTTATAAAAAACGTGTATTTTTTTAGTTTTGTACCATTAAACACGGTGGTAACTTTGTCAAGGAGACAATATAATTCATAACTTTAGCACAACTACTGTGAAACTAGCTGTTGATATGTCACTTAACTAGGGTCTGTTTGGTAGCTGCAGTTATATTTTTAAAATTTGAAGCTCTTCTAAACGGTCTAGATTATAGTTCATGATTATAAAATATCAGTTTCTCTATATTCTTATCAGTTATTTTTAGAATTTGATTATATTATAATTCTGACTATTTTAAGTTGTCCCAAAGAGGGCTGATGAGTGTATAACTGGTGAGAATCTACAGAAATTGATGTTTTTCAACTTTTAAATTTTAGTTCAGATTCTATAGTTATTAAGTTTCACAGTCAAGAGCAAAAATGTTTAAAACTTTAAATTATAAGAGTACTTGCATATATCATAAGCTCTCCTAAACCGGCTACAGATCTATGCACTAGCTGTTTTTTAAATCTTAAACTCCTGAAAAGAGTCATATAGTTGATCACATGAACAAAGGAGCTAATGCTTCATGAATCAATCTCCGCATGCAGAGACAGGGAAGGAGAAGCAGACCCTCTCCAGCTACGCCCACATCCTGCGGCGCAACGCCACCAAGATCACGTACGAGGCCACGTTCACCGTGCCGGCCTCGTTCGGCGCCATCGGCGCCGTCCTCGTCGAGAACGAGCACCACCGCGAGATGTTCGTCGAGAACATCGTCCTCAGCGACGGCGTCGGCTCTGACGACGCCGACGCCGACGCCGTATTCGAGTGCAACTCCTGGGTCCATTCCAAGTTCGACAACCCCCACAAGCGCGTCTTCTTCCCCCTCAAGGTCAAGACAGTCGCCATCCTCGAGCGAGCTCTCGCCGTGCAGCCGTGCAGGCTTTGTGATCTGATTTCGTGAGCTTGGTGTGCGTGTGCAGTCTTACCTGCCGGCGCGGACACCCCAGGGCGTGGCGAGGCTGCGCAAGAGCGAGCTCGCCGCCGTCCGCGGCGACGGCCTGGGCGAGAGGGAGAAGGACGACCGCGTCTACGACTACGACGTGTACAACGACCTCGGCAACCCCGACCACGACCAGGCCACGAAGCGCCCGGTGCTCGGCGGCAAGAAGCACCCCTACCCTCGCCGCTGCCGCACCGGCCGCCACCGCAGCAAGAAAGGTACACGCCATGCACAAACCCCGACGCACCGCTACACGACGTTCGAGCGCACGCACGCACGCACGTATGTCACCTCATGTTCGTCCTTGAATCGTCGTCCTCGCCGTCGCAGACCCGTCGTCGGAGGTGAGGAGCAGCACCGTGTACGTGCCGCGGGACGAGATGTTCTCGGATGTGAAGGGCGCGACGTTCAGCGCCAAGACGCTGCGGTCGGCCCTGCACGCGGTGGTGCCGTCCATCGAGACGGCGCTGCTCGACGCCAAAATGGGCTTCCCCCACTTCACCGCCATCGATTCCCTGTTCGACGACGGCATCAAGCTACCGAGCCAGCAGGGCCTCGAGCAGCTATTCACCATCGTGCCCCGCCTGATCAAGGCCGTCGGCAAGGTCTCCGACTTCGTCCTCCGCTTCGAGACGCCGGAGTTGATCAACAGTAGGAAGAAAACCCTCATGCTGATCATCACCTAGCCATTAACGATCAATTCTACAGCTCGATTAAACTTTCTCCGATCTGAATGGATTCTGAAACTGCAGGGGACAAGTTTGCGTGGATCAGAGACGAGGAGTTCGCGAGGCAAACGCTTGCAGGATTGAACCCAGTGTCCATTCAACTTGTCACGGTAAGTTTGCGTTTGTGACAACTGACAAATAGTATTCAGCTCTTCTGATTTGTTTTTCGATGTTTGATTCCATCCATGCATGCATGCATGCAGGAGCTCCCCATCGTCAGCAAGCTCGATCAGAACACCTATGGCTCGCCTGACTCTCTGATCACGAAGGAGCTCATCGAGGGGGAGATAAACGGAGCCATGACTGCAGAGGAGGTGAGCAGAGCAATGGACCAATATTTGCCTCGTTTGCACAAAACCCAGCAATGTTGGTCACTTCCTCGTAAAAAGAGCTCGTTACTGTACATTCTACTACTACGGATATATTATACTTTTATTATACTTTTAGTATATTAATTCTAGCTATCGATTTTAAATGATGGTTTAATATTTTTAATTGATTATAATTTAGGTATAATTATTATTAATGATTTTTCATATAATACTAACACATCTTCACCTTTAGAACTATGCTAGATAAGACATATCAGGAAAATTGCATTGCTAAGTTTTACACATAAAAAACTACCACTTTAACCATTATATAAAAAAATTTGGACGATTTTATCCTTTGTATACTCTACTACTCCTTATTAGATTGGTAGTAAAAATTAATCTAAACTGTTTAAAAATAAATATCAACAGTTAGAATATATTCGACTACCACTAAAATACACCATAAAATATTCTATAAAAATATGCTTTTCATAATTGTTCAGGCATTGGAGAGCAAGAAGCTGTTCGTACTGGACTACCATGACCTGTTCCTGCCCTACGTGAACCGGGTGCGCGAGCTGGAGGGCACCACGTTGTACGGCTCGCGTACGCTCTTCTTCCTCACCAACGACGGCACGCTCAAGCCGATCGCCATCGAGCTTACGCGGCCACGATCTCCGACGAAGCCGCAGTGGAGGCAGGTGTTCACCCATCGCTCCGACGCCACCGGCTCCTGGCTCTGGAAGCTTGCCAAGGCTCACGTCCTCGCTCACGACTCCGGCTACCACCAGCTCATCAGCCACTGGTAAGTTGCACGCAAGATCGCAACTTTGCAAGTGATCGATTTATCACAAGTGATGAGATCAAGAGTTGAAGACGACGGAATTGATGGATGAGTTAATCTGTGGTTTTGTCAGGTTGAGGACGCACTGCTGCGTGGAGCCGTACATCATCGCGGCGAACAGGCAGCTGAGCAGGATGCACCCGATCTACCGGCTGCTGCGGCCGCACTTCAGGTACACGATGGAGATCAACGCACTGGCGAGGGAGTACCTCGTCAGCGCCAAGGGCATCATCGAGAGAACCTTCTCGCCGGGGAAGTACTGCTTGGAGCTCAGCTCCGCCGTCTACGACAAGCTCTGGCGGTTCGACATGGAGGCCCTCCCCGCCGACCTGATCCGGCGGGGAATGGCCGTCGAGGGGGACGACGGCGAGCTGAAGCTCACCATAGAGGACTACCCATACGCGAATGACGGCTTGCTTGTGTGGGACTCCATCAAGGAGTGGGCGTCTGACTACGTGGCGCACTACTACTCGTCGCCGGAGGAGATCGCCGGAGACGAGGAGCTCCAGGGCTGGTGGACGGAGGTGCGCACCAAGGGGCACGCCGACAAGAAGGACGAGCCGTGGTGGCCGACGCTGGACTCCCACGAGAGCCTCGTCCACGTGCTGACCACCATCATGTGGGTCACGTCGGGGCACCACGCCGCGGTGAACTTCGGCCAGTACCACTTCGGCGGCTACTTCCCGAACCGGCCGACGATCGCGCGGGCGCACATGCCGGTGGAGAACGAGGAGGGGAAGGAGATGGAGAGGTTCATGGCCAGGCCGGAGGAGACGCTGCTCAAGACTTTCCCGTCGCAGATCCAGGCCACCATCGTCATGACCGTGCTGGACATCCTGTCGGCGCACTCGCCGGACGAGGAGTACATGGGCGATCACATGGAGGCGGCGTGGGCGGCGGAGCCCATGGTGCACGCCGCGTTCGAGAAGTTCAGCGGGAGGATGAAGGAGATCGAGGGGACCATCGACGAGAGGAACGCGACCGAGGAGCTCATGAACCGGTGCGGCGCCGGCGTCGTGCCGTACGAGCTGCTCAAGCCCTTCTCGAATGCCGGGGTCACCGGAAGGGGCATCCCGAACAGCATTTCCATTTGAGCTCGGCCACAAGTAGTCCATCCATTTGGGATTGTACAAATTCTGATATATAGATTAATGAATTCTACTAAATTGTCTCCTTAATCACTCTTAAAATTCTACTAAAAATTATAAAAAATTTAATGATACAATGTAAATAAATTGTATTGTTGAGTCATAGCTTCGTTAAATTAGGGCTCGCTTCTAGCTATGAGCTGTGACTTTTTAGAATTCAGGGGCTTGGCATGCTCCAACACATGAATCCATTAACTTAAATTTTTTTCTAGTGGTGGTGCTCCATAGTCCATACTTACTAGTTAGGTGCTCATGCTTCGCAATGGAAATCTAATTTTTACTTGCAAAACCGTAATTCTATACCTAGTTTCATACATCTTCTATTATTATTGGGACATTAAAAAACATAACCATATTGTCATGTGTTTCTATTTTATCACTTTCGAATAGTTATCTCAAACTTATATGATAAAGAGATGAGGATATTTGGTGAGTCACAAGAGTGTTCATCGGACGTGAGAGGGGAGTAAAGAAAACAAGACATAAATAGCATAGAGACTATATGTACTACCTCTTCCTAAGATATAATCCTCGGTTTGATTTGGTATGGTCTTCAATATAAAAAATTTAACTATTAATTTTACTCTCAAAATATATTATTATTCATAGTGAAATCAATCATATTGAAGTACATCGAAATACAAATACAGCAATACCATTTTTATAGGCTTATAGCACTACGTATGTAGTACCATCTTTTTTTTAATCCTGTCATGTGCACTTGCATTTGCATATGCCATAATACCATTGGCGAGCTCATTCATCAGTTGGTGGATTATTTATGTTGTAGATGTGTTAACGGTAAAATTTGGTAAGGCTCAAGTCCAACACAGTTTCGGTACAGTCAATGGAAGTCAAGGAGTTCGGTCAATGAAGCCCAACCGCAATACACACGTGTGACCAGATAAAGATACGAAGAAGCCGATAAAAAGGAAAGATAGATTTTGTTGCGGAGATAAAGATGGAATCAGTTGCAGTCGTATCCACGTAGGACAGCAAGTCTCCGGACTATAAACATGTAACGTTTAGGTTTAGTTTAGCATCATTAAATCAATCAACACAACAAACTCTCAGCGCATCGCCAAACTTGCCACCGGCGAGTTCTTGCTCTCTCACGGGGCTGCATCGTTCCGATCTCCGGCGAGAGGTAAGTTCCGCCAAACATGTATTGATTAGTAGGTCTAAGGCTTCATCGGTTAGATCCGACATCTTAATCTATGTATCGATCATGATGTATCATGTGCGTGGTTTAGATCAAATATATTAATCTGAGGTTTCATCGGTTAAGTTCGACATCTTAGTTTATGTATTTGATTCATGTCACGTATTGTTCATCTGGATGAAGTGTTTTCTGATCTGATTTGTATTGTAGTTTGTTATGGCTTAGCGACTGTCTTGGTTCGATCCAATTGCGGTCATAGTGAATAATAATGCGAAAACTGATCGGGTATGCTACAGCCAGGTTCTATCGGAGTATAAGCCGAATAGGTTATCTTTCTGTGTGTTTATAGTTGTATCGGACATCGAAATCGGGCAATCCATATCGGCCTAGCATTATTGTCTTGCTCTTGCATCCTGATATCAACCCCGATACTACTCCAGGCCGATCGGATGGTTTAGGCTGATGATTTTATCCCGATAGATCATACAGTAGATTTGTTCTTTATATCATACCTCTGATATGTCACGTCATATAATTTCTACCATGTTATTATTATGTTCCATTTAATGTATGTCCCGATACACGTCAAAACCATTGGCTCGACAGCCGATAGGCGTTACTGCTTACGTTTCTTGTCTATCTTATCAGTTGCAAGATCAAACTGATTGACATGCCACGAATCGTGAATTTAGGACCTACACTAGAGTTAAGCAGATCTTTCAGGCCACGCGTGTGACCAAAAACTTCACCAACAAGATGATGAGCCAATACATTTACCTATCGACTTGAGGCGATAAATAGCACACACACATATATATATATATATATCCACGTTGTGAGCGAGACTGACATGAAACTCAATTCGGTTTCCCCCTTACAAAGTTGCATGAAAAAAGAGAAGGAAAAACAGGTGATGACACGAACGAGAACAATGCATGGCTACGGCCGTGAGCGTGTCATGTCAGGTAGGAAAAGCAGACGTCGGCAATCTGGCTAGCTCCCCTTCCTACATATTTGGAGGAGCTTCTCGCATGTCTTCATATGCTTCACACCTCACCGGTGTCCCATGTTCATTGACAAGATCACTTCGTGAGAGATAGCATTGACACGACCGGGTTATTCAGTGATGCTACGGGTCGAACGTTCGACATTATGCAAAACGCCAGACAGATGTTTCAGATGTGTTTCAATTAAGCATTTATTTTCAACTGCCAAAATATTTATCTTCAACTGATGAAATATTCTTCTTTAACGGATGAAACATTTGAAATAAAAAGAGTGAAAATATTTAAAATAAAAAGGTGAAACATTTGAAATAAAATGGTGAAACATTGAGTTCCAACTACTGTAACATGTGAAACATTCATCTTCAACTAGTAAAATATTTATCTTTAACTGGTGAATCATTTATCTTTAACTGGTAAAATATTTTATCTTCAATAGGTGAAACATTCGAAATAAAAAGACTGAAAAACATTTAAAATAAAAGGGTAATACATTTGAAATAAAAAGGTGATACATTTGACATAAAAGAGTGAAACATTTTGCTTTCACGTATGAAAGTTCCTCGACAAAATTCCCGTGGCCAGCTGTATTTTTTTCACTCCGCGTCATTTGCTGCAACTGCCACGTGAGGCCCATGGGTAAAATCAAGCTTGGGCTGGCTATTTCTCACTCTGCGCCATTTGCTGCAACTGCCACGTGAGGCCCACGTGTAAAATCAAGCTTGGGCTGGCTATCCGGCGCAAGCTGGGCCACGTGGACGCGTCCGTCCGAGGAAATTCCATTCTCCGGATGACCGACCAGAAGCATTATCGGGTTATTCAGGTCCTGTTTATTTTAACTTCTGGCAACGACAGCTATTTTTAAAATCTGAAGCTGAAATAAACGGTCTACATTCTAGATCTAGATTGTGAGAATCAGTAAATACAGAATCTAGAAATAAACTACAATCTAAAATTTAGGAAATACCAACTTCTCTAGATTTTCACTAGTTAGATACTCAGACTAGCCTGCTACTCAGATCAGCCAGCTAGATACTTAGACCATCTAGCTACTAAAAATAGCTAGCTACTAAAAATCTCCAGCTGAAACAAACAGATCCTCAAGCATTTCACTTCCTAGCTACTTGTTTCGTCTTAAATTTTAACAAATTTAAGGTTTCAATAGAACCATGTAGATACCCATTTATCCCACTATTGTTTTTTTATCTTTGATTGAAGGGCTTTAAATGCCTTTGTAATAAATTACATTAATTATCATGTATTACGCTAGTCTGTAATTAATATTGTTGATGCATTTTATGTTTTTTTCTGAGATATGGATTAATATACGTATAGTTCAAAATAGTAAAATTCTAGATATGATAAGTAGTATTAGAACCCGCCTTAACCATAGGATATGTCAAATGGTCAAAATTCTCAATGACATATCTTCTGAAGAACAGTATTTGTTGAAACTCTCCTCATATCCATCAGGTGTCCTGGTACATGGAAAATGTTGTGCACACACATGTCATTCAGAATTCTCTATGCTTGGTGGAGAACTGTGTTGGGAGTTAAGCCTATAATAAATAGCAAAAGCAACCCTTCCTGTGATGCTCAAACATCATATCTCATAGGAATTATGGAGGTGCATGTGAATCACAAATGGTCATAGTGTAACATCCCAATAGGAAATGGAGGCACAGGGAACTTAGCTTCAGGCTTCCTGCAGTCTCAGTGACCAGCTCGAGCAGTGTGTTCCCGACCACTCAAGAAAGGTAGAAGTTGGAAGCAGAGAGCGAGGGATAAGATCATGTATGAGAGTCACCGTGTAGTGTTTGTGTAGATCAACACCGACAAATCCTTAACCGTTCTGGCTGAAGTTGTAATCGCCACATGATCTTACTGGGAGTAGAAACACCATTGCGCCGGTGAATGATTCGGTAAATGGTGTTGAGGCCTCGGTTGCTTGTCGATATATCGGCAATGGGCTTCAGCATGCCATGTCCAGCATACCACTTCAGTGGCCACTTGATTTCAGTGGATACTCAATGAAGCAGCATTTCTGATCTGAGTTCTAATGATGTTTTTTTATCACATTTGGGGTTTTTAGCAGCAAAATCCCAAACAAGAGAGCGTAGCTCTTTTTCTTTCTTAGCAAAATGGACTAAAAGATCTATCATGATAACCATTGGAAGGAGAAGTCAGGACATCCACAGCAATAGTTCTTATAGAAAAACAGATGAGAAACTCTTTGATCAGGAAAAGGAGGCACCGGGACCAGGGTTAACCAAACCGGTCCGGGACGGGATCCTGTGTCCAAGCTGAGCAACAAGTTGCTGCTCGTCAGTCTCTGAAAAGCACTTATGCCAGGCCAAAGAAATCTGGCATGAAGAGCTCATGAATTGTTCATGGCAGATACTGCCATGTACAAAAAAAAAAGTTTGGAAGAGCTGGTCATAGTACACTTTTTGCTCCTCCATTGCACTTCTTTGGTTACTGTTTCTGAGTAACCCCAGTTACTAAGTAATCATTAACCAATCCATTAGATTTTATAATCGGCTGCTTTTCTTCAGCATAGAGTGAAAATATCAGTCCTTCGATATCCACATCGGCACATTGCCAGAATTTTGTGAATCGCCCATTTTCCAACTGCTGAAAATCAATACTTGATGTCAAATTCTACATTGATATTTAAATAGTTTGGTGGTAATTCTCTCTTGTAGGACTTGTTTGGCAGGCATTAATTCCAGCCCATTCCACGTTAATCTGTCAGGATTTTAGTTTAAAATTCTAACCCATTCGTGTGAAATGGGTTGAGATTGACACCCGCCAAATAAGGCCATAGAGGGTAAAATCATGCACGGCATAAAAGACCCAGATGACAACATCTGAAACGCCATGCTTTCCCTAGTTATCATCTTGAACAACTGAAACACTTTGGGCATGTTTGGTTCACTCCCACAAATTGCCACATTTCTTTGCCAAATCTTGCCAAAGGTGAGGCTAACAATTTGCTCGCCACATTTTAGGCTAGGTTTGGCAAAGAAATGAGTTAATGACAAGTGGGGCAAAACTGTGACTGCCTTAGTTGAAACGGTGATCCAAACGTTACCCTAAGTTTGGCAAAGTTTGGTGTGGCAAAGTTTGGCAAAATTAAACAGCAACCAAACATACCCTTTATTTCTGACACAAAATGGACTAAAAGATTTATCACGGTTATCATGCAAAGAAGTCAGTACCCTTGGGAGATCGCCTAGCTAGAAAGGTGGGGATATCTACAACATCAGTTCTTGTAGAAAAACAGACGAGAAGGAAATGACACTGTCAATTTTCATTGCAATCTCTACTTTGGAAAAGGAGACATTGGGATCCTGTGTCCAAGTTGCTGACGGAAATTATGAGATTGTTGAGAGATACCAAGTTGGAAGAGGAAGAAAGAACAATTCGTTACCACTTACCGACGGTGGCCAGACAGTGGTAACTAGTCTGGTTATGATGATAACCGATCCAATTATAATTGTTGCTGTTTGGAGTTGATGTCTTGATGATAATCAACCCAGTTACCACTACCATAGTTTCGTTAACCTGTCTCCAATCTCAGCCGCCGTTGATTATTGAATGGCGCAGCGACATTCGCGATTGGTACGTGGCCGATGTTGATACATGGCGCCCCTGTCTTGGACTGCTACAAGCTCACTGAATTCCATGCCAGATTTAAGTTCTTGTAGTTGCCCCTTGCAATATCTAAATTATACAGTACCAATCTGTGGAGCTTGTTGTAATGAAAAATCACTTCTCTTCTGACGGTTTTGCAAAGTCTGAATGTGCTCTTTTGATTTGATATGTGTATGCATAAAAGAAAGAACGGATGTACTTGTCACTTTGTCAGAGTATCGAAGAGAAATGGCTTGGCAGCTTACAGCCATTAGATAATAGGTGGACGGCTAAGATCTACGCTAATGCCACCTCTGCATTAGCATGTACTAATGCCGGAGACGGCCCGCAGGAAGACGAAGAGCTAGCCGTCGCTCCTGTTTCTCGCCAGTCGCCACGCGTCTGTATCAACAGTGATGACACGTTGAGGTAATCTGAGAACAATCTTGGGAAGAAATCAGATAAGAGGATCGATGAGACTAGCTTCATAGTGCTCGCATGCTATGAATTAGTCATTGATCGATCAGTTTCAGTTCCATGAGCAATAGTGCACAACACACGGTCTGTCAGTAAGTGGTAATCATCCTTTCGTCGGCTTCGGCTCGACTTCCGATTATAAAACTCGATAGCTATAGAATTTAAAAATTAACTAATATTCAAAAACTAGAGAAATTTAGCTTCTTCAGATTTATAGTAATTAGTTTCTTTCTAGAATTTTAATCTCTATAAGTAGGACCTCAGGCTCTACCAGTTCACGTGGCATATAAGAGACGACAAGCTTGCTGTCAGTCGTGACAAATAGTAAGGGTCTATTTTCGTATTGTCCATATTTCATTGTTTTAGAACTGTAGTAGAAAAAAGAGAGAGGAGAGAATCGTGATATGAATAGCATGTCCCATCATCTAGATAGATGGTTAGTGTCCGTAGGAATTGGAGACACCAGGATTTCATATTCAGGATGCTTCAACAACTGTAGGTGACAATGGTGGCAAGAACGTAGCGGCAATTCCTCTCATACTTTTGCGCACGAGCCGTATCAATGCTCTCATGGGTGCACGAGATTCTGGCGCTGTGATGGTAGAGAATCACACTCGTCTGCACTCTCGAGGAGATATTACTGTACGGATAGTGGCAGGAGCAGTGGAGAGGTAGGAGGGTTCAGTCGAAGCTGCATGCTTGTTGGCAGCTTGGAAGAACTGGGAACTTTCATCAGACACCCAACAGGTTTGTGAGAAATCCCGACAAAGAGGGATAAGATCGTATGGTCGAAGCTGCATGTAGTGTTTGCACAGATGGATGCGAAGAAATCCTTCACACTTTGGCTTCAACCTCCAACAACATGATGCTTTGAGGGTATGGGCTGTAGTCGTCGTACTATCTGTCTAAATCTGATGTAGTAGCTATTAGTTGGGGGTATGATCTATCTTTCCTGAAGAACCTTACGACTTCAAAATTTTCTCTCACATTTGAGCTGCATAACCTGAAGAGCGAAAAGAAATGCAGTGATTGGAACTCTTTTTTTCCTTTCTTGATGAAATGGATCAATATATTTATCACGATTATCATGGAAAGGCGGAGTTGGTGAAATCCTACAGAGCTTGTCAGACAGACAAGGAAAAATCAGAGCCAAATTGAACTAAAATCATCCCAACGAAAACAATGAACTAAAATCCCGATCAATCTGAACCATTCATAAGTGATTAATTAGGGGTTTATTAATTTCTTTGCCAAACAAGCATGTGACGGATAAGAACAACACTGAGTTCATTGTGATTACTGTTACATTTTGGGTGGTACTTGCGGTATGGTTTTTAACAAGTTCAGACATTTTGTTCTTACGTTCGTGCAGCCCATGTAGGGAATCAAAAATGGCAAATGAAATGTGGGTTTGTAGTTTTGTACTAATGTGACCGGGCTTACAGGGTTTGATGTACTTTTCATGAAAACTTTTAGCAAACGAAATCCGTCATACTCTGTTAACTGATATAACTTTCACTGGATTGCATAGCACCTCTCATGCAAATGCATTACAGTCATGGACAATTTTCAGACCTTCTCAATGCATTTGCTAGCTTGGACATGTCAGTCTTGGTTGTTTCAGCTCGAAATTGTTTTTCAGGCCTTCATATATATTGGCGTTGGTAGAGTAAGTCATGATAAATAGTAGATGCATCATCTCATTTGGCATGCATCCTACTGGCCATCACTGTTGGTACTATCATGAGAAGAAGTGCCATAGCCTAGAGTATTCCAATAGGAAATGGAGGCATTAGGAATTTACATCACACTCAGTATGTCACGGCTTCTGAATTTGCGATCAGTAATCCCATGGCTATCCTTCGCAATTGGCTCTGGTTAGAAAAAGGATGCACCTCAGTCCTCTACGCAGGTTCCCATCAACAATCTCAAGGTTAGTTTTCGTTTGAAGAGTCAATTTCAAACCTGTGATGACTAAGAACTGCACCAGTATACAGTTAATCAGCTTGTAACGGCTAAGAACTGCACGTGTAGGTAGATAATCATCTATGTGAGAAGTCCTGCCATTTGGGACAAGATCACAAGCATTGCTGAAGGTTGCCGTGGTGGAGGAAGAAGATGGAGAGGTGGTTGTCAACCACGGTGAGGGCGTCGGTAGCAAGCAGCATGACGAACCTCCAGCAAACAGCATGAACAGAACCAATGGCCATCATCCGCATCGTGGCTACGTACACTCAAGCCATGTAACTCTTTACCCTTTGTTGTCTAGTATTCTTATTCTTGATGAATAATGCATCTAAAGAAATAGATTATCGGCTTTGGAATAATATTAACGAAAACCCTTTTTGCCATGAACTAATTCAAAGAATAAGAGCCATATTAAAATCTAAACACTGCATATATTCAACTATAGTATCCTTTCGACACATCGAAACGATTCAACGGATTTTGCGTAG
>KE372767.1:162448-211045 GCA_000418225.1 Zizania latifolia | reverse complement strand
ATTGAATATGAAACCATCTATGTTCTTTGTAATGATTCATATCTAAAGGACATTAGACATTAGTAGTGACATACAAAAGGCATTTAGAATCATTACTTGGATATCATATTCATATAATGTTCTTTTGACAGGTAAATCAACAAAGTATCCTTTCTATGAGATCAACCTGGATATTTCCACATGTAAAGCTTGATGGTGAATTTCTATTATTAAGAAGCAAGTCGTACCACATGATGCTGAACATAAGCAAAGCCTTATTATCTCCACAATGTGGTAAATGATAACAATAGCACATATTAATACCAAAAAGCATACAACAACACATAATAGTTTGTTTATCAGTGTATCACCAAATAACAAATTTATAACAGTGTTCTAGTTTGTCAAATAAGCTGTTTCTCATTGTCTTAGCTATTGTACTTATAATGACAACACATCAGTATAACAGTGCTAGAGCCCCCAAGGCAGGGCAGCCACCTAATGCACCGCCAAATACCAAATCACAACAGCTACCTGATGCCTAGAGCCGACTTGTAGCACCATATGAAATGTTTAATATTCTTATCTTGATTTCTGTAGGTAATCTAGTGCCATTGTGTTACAGACAGATTTGATTATTTATCCCAAATATAATTTCGTATCCTTGTAGCTGTTGTTGCATGATTCAAATTTTATGCTACACAAGGAGAACCTGTAGCACAATCTTGCTGGACCCATTTGTTAGCCCTCAATAACATCATTATAGCAGCATCACAAATATTAACGCAAAAAATAGCAAAGTGAAGAATAACACGTGTAACGAGGTGAGAGTTCATTTTTAAGTTAGATTAGAACCTGAAAAATTTGGTGCATGGCTTCGATTTGCTCCCTACACCCATTTGAGATGACTCCGATTCTGTTACACCAAATTTATTACTTCTACCAGTCAATATTGTGTCCATTTACTAAAACACAGCATTTGTAGAAACAACTCAGAATAAAAAAAGAGTAAACGATACAATTGTGTCTAGTATCCAAAGCTATGCCGTAATGAGTTTACTTGCAAATTAACATTAGCACGATAAACAGATAAATTTGACAAAGCAAGCCACTAGTACGATAGCAGCTAGATCTGGCGAGGAATTTGGCAGGTCCATTTCGGCTACATATTGCTGGAAAAATAAACGGCAGCAAGCCGTCTCCTCACCGATCAAACCAAACAAAAAAAATCCAGAAAATCCAGGAAATTTTTTAGTCAGCTACAAGCCTACAAGCTCCTAAGTTCCAACATCCCTAAATCGTCCTCCCGTATTCACCACAGCGCTCCACCGACCGCAGCGGCGCCATGAACCAGGACGCCCCAACCGCATATCCGACGAGGGAGCCGGCGGGCGGCGGCTAGAGATGGCCATAATGAACGCGCCATTCGAGTAGAAGGCCAGCAACCGAAAACAAACCAAAAAAGGGAGAGAGAAAAAACGAGGCCGCGAAGCGGCTCACCTCTCGCGCGCTTGGCGGCGCCGCCGTCGGCGCCCTCCGGCGCGGCCCGCTTTCCGCCGGCGCCCATGGCTCGGAACTCTGGTGGGGCTGGATTGACGGCGGTGGCGGCGGCGGCGGCAGGCAAAACCCTAGATAGGTTCCCGTTGCCCTCTCGCTGGGAAAGGCGGGCGCCGACCGGGAGAGACGAGCCGATGGACGACGCTACGTCGGGGGTTTTTTTTCCGGGTTAATTACGCCACCGTTATTTAGCGAAATATCAAATATACCATTAATATTCAGCTATTTATTTCTATATCATTATTATTCGTAGATACGTTCGTTTGTGTCATTTGGACCCACCTACAGAGCACTGCACTTCACAAATGACCATATTGTCCTTGTACACTGTTCATCTTCTCCACCCAATCCCTCTTTCTCTCTCTACCACATCCTGTCATATTCACGTCGTTCTCCACTGCCGCCTCCTATGACATCGCCGCACCCGCACGGCGCGGTAGGTACCGCCCTCTACCCGTAGCTCCACCCACGCCCTCCACTCGTAGCTCCTTCCTCATGACTCCGCCCACGCCTGGTCGGCGAGGTCGACGAGCATGACTTGGCCGCCACGGCCCTTGGCCCCCTTGCCGCTGGGCACCCTGAGGCGGCGATCGACGAACACCAGGCCTCGGCGCGCGACGCGCGGCGGCGGGGAGGGATCGAAGTGCGGATGATGGGAGCGGCTCGATGTTGTTAGGAAGTTTCGTCGGGAGGCGGTCAGAGATGAGGGAGATGGACGGGAATGGAGAGCGCGGGAGGCGGAGGCTGTGCTCGAAGCAGCGGATGGGCGTGCTCTTGAGGGTGACCAGGAGGTAGATCGGCTCCGGCGCCGGGTAGGGTGGTGCTGGAGCCACCGGAGGAGCGCTGCCACCGCGCGGACCACGTCCTCTTGGCGGATGCGGCTGGTAGCGGTAGACTCGATCGGCGAGCTCGACGGCAGGTCGCCACAGAGCCCCTTCTTGGGAGGCAGCACTAGCGACGAGCACGTCGGCGAGGTCAGTGACCGGGGCGCCGATGACGTCGCAAGAATGGCCAGAGTCAGAACCGTGAGAGAGCCAGAGGGGATGGCCTGCCGCCATTGCTGTGCCTAGTGAGCTTGCTGCTGAGAGGTTAAACTCGTCTCGGCTTGGGGAAGCTTCGATTAAAATTTTGTAGCGATCCGAGTTGGTACGAGAGATAACGACATTGGAGAAGTTTCAGCCGTTGACGTCATCTTCTACCTCCAGGCGCAACAGAGAAAATGAACAGTGTACATAGGGGCAATACGGGCATTTGCGAAGTACAATGCTCTGCAGGTGGGCTCAAATGGCACAAACGAACGTATCTGCGAATAATAATGACATGGAAGCAAATAGCTGAATATTAATGGTATATTTGGCGTTTCGCCAAATAACAGTGGCACAGAAGTAATTAATCTTTTTTTTGTTTGGCTTGGGGGCGATCGTGAGATGAAAAAATTGATAATCCATCGCTCTCAATGCTTCCAGATCATTTTTAAGACTGACACGTAAGATTATTTATATCAATGAATATAGATTTAGATGATAAAAATATGAAATTATTTTCTAAAAGTAATAAATTATTAAATCTCTCGAGTGAGATAGAGCATGCATCGGATTGACACAATGAAGCCGTTTGTTTTTTTGTTTTTAATGACGTGTGTTTTTCTGATGGGTGAGTTTAATTTTTGATAAGAAACTTTAAATAGATTTTCTCCTAAATCAGCTCAAATATTTATATTTTAATAAAATACAAATATATAATAAACAAGCATAAATTTGGGTTTATCACATTCAAGTTATATAGTTCTAAAGATATTAGTTTGCCTAGTTCATCCGATCGAACATCTAACACAATCATTTATTCTCTAAGATAATATTTGGTTCATGCGATATGGTATAGCACAATTCAACTTTTAAGGGTTAAATCATTCGAGCTCACCAGATTGAGCCATAGTAACACCATTTCGAACTTTTTACATGGTCACATTTTTTTATAGTACATTTTTTTGGGTACATGTTGCTCGCGACGTCACGATTTATGAATAGAATTATTTATGAATGTTTGCTCCAGAATTTGAGAATAATGAGTGCAATGACGAAGGTGAGCCGGGAAAACGAAGGTTCGTCCCTCTTAAAAAGGAAAAGGAAAAAAAGGTAGAACAGTCAGAACATGAGATGAAAGGAACAATTCTGAATAATCATCCTGAATAATTTTCGGTCACCAGTACATCCAGGGATGCATGGGACAACAATCTGGGATTGTTGTTCTGAAGAAAGTGTGGCCACGATCTGTGAAAGCTCCTAACAAAGTAAAGAGGCTCTCCCCTTGTTTCACTTGTAGAAAGCACCAAAGGTGCGAACCGAACTATAGCTCAGCGGTTGGAGCGCCCGCTGTGGCCTCACCCGCCCGGGCTCGAACCTAGGTGTCAATGTGTCATACCTTTCACCTTACAAAAACCTACTATGAGTACCTTGACCACCTTCCATCACTTGTCCGGTGGAAGACTCGCGGTTTGTATCTCGGAAATGTGTCTTCCCAATCTGGATTCTCGATCAAGTATTTCCAGATCCTACATCAAGATGGTATGAAGCAAAGGATAAACCATTTAGAACTCTCATCTTTTGGGAAGATAAAATGGAGGCATCAATGACGACGATCTTGGCTAATGATAAAGCACATCCAAAATAACAGCAACGTTATATTAGTTTTAAACTTGTAAACCCCTACATGAAATGTGGCCCATGACATATAGCCGACATTGTTGAAACATCCTAATTATGATCTCTGAAATAAGAGGGGGATTTTAATTTGTAGAGCAAGATGGACACATACCTTCTCTCGTTTTCTACAAAATGCGGTGGCTCTGCAGCTGGAGAGGTGGAGCATTGCAATAGGACTTCAGAGTCTGAAAGCTGGTTAAGCGAGGATGCTATTTCTGCCCAATCCTGCATCCTATTTGAACAGAACAAAAGATGCATATATCATATATAATCATTAATTAACCAACAAAGTATGTGTGTGCTAGTGATTCCAAATGTAAAAGTGTGATTTATCACAATATTATCTGAGTTTTGCTTGACAACAAGAAGTATCACTCGTTCAATGCCAAAAAAAAACTTGTAGTCCTGTACGGGCTTTGATTTATTGATGAACAGCAGATTGTCTGACAATCATTCTAGAGCACTTTCAAGTAGAGTGGTCATTGAACGAATATGGCACATGATTACAATTATTTCAACAAGAATGAGAATTATCACATTCCCCATCACAAGTTCAGTAAAAACTAAATGATTACATTTTTTCAGCTAGTACTAGTTAAATGGATGGAAATGTTTACGATACGCACCAGCAGGCAGCTGTTATTTGAAAAGTATCCCTGTGAGTATCATAAGTCTCTAGTAGCCTTCCTTGCCAACTTGGATCATAAGAAGAAACGCTCACACGAATTCTCCTAACTATTTCGTCTGGGCACCTTGAATTGATGTCAAAGCTTGCTGGACTAACATCCCCAGATGAGGTTTGCACCTGAGACAACAGGAGGATTTGTATGCGAGAAAAAAATCCTCTCAAGTGGAATATTTTTAAAATAAAAAGTATAAAAGCTTATATGCTCAACAAGATCGCAGTCACACCAACTACACAAGAGAAATGTTATCAATGGAGGCAAATGTCAGCTAGCAGCTCTTAAAAAGGATCATTTGGTGGTTCAGGAAATATCAGTTGGCAGTTCTTTTTCCAAAAGATCGTTTAGCACTACAAGAGATATTATCAATAACTTGCTTTAGAGTTCCAGAGTTGAAACATTATACACATGATAAGTCAAAACACATAACTTTGGATTAACATTTAGAGGTTCCGTGTGCAACAAAGACGAATTCGGTTTTTTTAGTTAGTGTGGAATCAATTGGTAGCAAAACTACTAATAAATGCTATAATAGATGCGGAGAGAACACTAACCACAAATCCACCAATTATTGGTTGTGCATTCCCATATGAATCAGTTGTAGTATTGCTCCCAAGGACACAAAATGTACGAAGATGAAATCGTTGCTGGGACTTATGCAATGCCTCAACTATTTTGCAACATAGTGGATAGGAATACCCTTCCTGTGCGCTGTGCTTCCTTCCAGAAGGATGTATTACCTGCAGAGCGAATAGAGTAATTACATGATCCCATATGTACAGTTCTAAAAAATAAAGGACGTTCAACCACACAGTAAATTCTGAAATTCAACCTTTGTAGAAGTATCATCAAAGCCACCAATCAAGTGAACCTGCAATGAAATGCTAGTGAGAATATTGTCAAGGGTGTTTATTATATGTTTTGGGGGCAATGCAGGCAAAGATACAAACATCAAATGCTGTGTTGTCATGACCGAGTAATTCTAACATTTGTTTGAGCCCTCCCTCCACAGTGTTTGGAAAGTCCATGTGGCTAATGGAGGTCCTGAAGTTAATTAAGAATATCAGAAGCATTGTCAAGTGATGGGAAAATTAAATAGGAGTTCTGAGTTACAGAAGAAGCCAAAGTCTTACAGGTTCAGATAAAAATGCCCACTTCCTTTTCACTTACATTCCAGTCTTGTTGTTGCGAATTACAACACCCACACATGTAGTCATCTCATCTGTCCCCACTAACTGCAGATGCAAAAGAACATATTAACACACAAAGTGTGATATATTGATATTGAATGGTCTATGCATAATAATGCAACTTCTAGGAACACACACACACACCCAGAAGTCCCAAGAGAGTTAAGGCAAAAAAAATCCAAGAAGATATTCAGGTCGCTGTAACAAAAACTCAGAACAACTTAGGCAATGTAGCAACTGTTGACGAACAAACTCTACGCCAAATGCAACGGCAGGGTAAAATTAGAGGCTTAGAGCTATCACAAACCAGCATTTCCAATCTAACACAGTTCATATCCTTTATTGTGAACATTCCAACTCAATATATCAACAGTCCTTCCATGATCACAAACCAATTAACCAATTCAACAAATAATATCGGACATGGCAATTCGTTAGATTGATAGAAACCGCATAAAGAAAACTCCCGCTAGTGCTTGCCCTAGAGAAAATTACCACAAAGTATCAGCTTTCTGCTTATCCTTCGTCCCAAAAAAGTCTCGCGTTTGCATCCAAGCCAAATCATGAGAAAGTGCGAAACTACCGATAACTCCAGCTCCTTTCTGTCAAAATCTCCCGCCTTTAATCGAAAGAAGCGCACATGATCCCCTCTAATGAAACAAAAACCACCTTTGCAGCAGCACTTCATAGAACTACGCAGCAACCAGACCAAAAACTTCATCCCAAATGCGCCGAAATTAATCACGGATTGCCAAGCTCAGCCCGATCAAACCACGAGACATGAGACGCACCTCGACGCGCGCCGGATTTACCGTGGCGAACTCCCGCTGGAACACGTACACGTGCCTGGGCGCCGCCGCCTCCTCCGGCCCCGACGAGATCCGGCTCTCCGGCGCGGCCCTGAGCCGTTCCGACGCGGCGCGGAGCCCGGGGCTCCCCAGGAGCGCTGCCACCAGCTCCCTCCCGCCGCTCCCCTGCAAGAAACCGGGCGACCGAGAGGGTCAGAGAGGAGAGGGGGGCGGCAATCCGACCCGCACACCCACGTGCCACGAGCAGCTCGTCCAGGCAAGCGTACACGCACCGCGCGGGAGGAGGAGGAGGCGGCGGCGGAGACGGGCTCGCCGTCAACGACGAGCATCGCGCGGTCGCACCGGCGTTCGGGAGTCGGAGTCTGCGGAGTAGTTATCACTATCAGGTTGTTTATTCGATGTGGGTTGGATAATGGGACAGTCGTCAGTCGCTGCCTCCCTGGCCCCTGCTACTGAGGGCGGTGGATTTGTCTAATGTATTAAAAGTCGTTAAACTTTTTTTAAAACTTTTCTAATTTTAACTAAAATTAAATAAAAATATATTAATATTTATAATATTAAATAAATTGTCGTTCAGTAGATTAGCGTAAACTAAGAAAGTATTAGAAGACGAATATCTCTTCGGTGGTGAAGATTCTTCATTCATAGGTGTATGAGTCTTTTCCCTATAAAGTAAACAAGATGTAGTGAAGTTTAGCGTGTTGCCTCTAGAACTAGTTGTAGTTTTGACGTGTGCGATATTTTATGAAAAAACCCAGTTTATATTAATCGAAATCTTTTTTTGAAGCAAGATATTAATTGAAATCACCTCTATATATCATTCTATGCACAATCAAAATTCTAGATGGTTTGAGGATACCACGCCCAAACAGGGTATCCTATTAGCGATGCTGCTATTAAAAAATTCGTTCTAATAACTATCTCGGTATTATAAAAAAATCCTGATATTTTTCAAAAAGCCATTTCGATTGCTAACAATTGTAAAAAAAACCTACCTTATAAAGATCGCTATCATTGGAAGCGATATTGTTATTTTCCAGAAAAGTCCCTGGTTCGGTCTGGTTCTCGCAAAAGAGCCCTATAATGACGGCGGTTCAGCCCATAGACCAGAAGGCCGAAAGGCATCTCAGCCCTCGTCTCGGCCCGGCCCATCTACCCACCTGCATCGGCGCGTCGTCCAATCTCCCCTGCTTCCCCTCGCGGACTCGCCGCCGTCTCCCCGATCTGGCGATCTCCCCTCGCCTCGTCTCCCCGATCTGGCGATCTCCCCTCGCCTCGTCTCCTCTCCTCTCGTCTCCTCGCCGAGCACTCGAGCAGACCATCCCAAGGCGGCGGCGGCAGGTTGGTGAGCGATGGCGCCGCCGGGGGCGCGGCGGTGGGCGTACGTGCGGATCATGGCCGGCACCATCCTCGGCGGCGCCCTCGGCTTCTACGTCATGCACCGGGTCGAGACCTCCTACAAGGTGCGCCCCTGTCTCGTCGCCTCCTCCCCCCCTCACCTCCCCGGCGCACTTTGCACGAGTGAGGAGCCGTCCGTGAAGCTCACCTCGCTGCTTCTCTCGTGTGCTGCTGTGCAGGCGAGGATGGAGGAGAGGCTGCGCAAGTACGAGGCGCGCATGCTCGCCAAGGCGAAGGAGGAGGCGCAACGCCTACAAGACGAGGCGCCACAGCACAAGGACCAGGCGCAGCTCTTGCCAGACTCATGATTTCCGCTCGCGCCAGCTCAATTTCTTCAGTTGCAAGGTATTGTACTTGTCTTCTACAAGCTGGCTTGCCTCTATGATAAGGTAAATGTTGCAATCTGATGTTCAATTTTTGATCATTTTGATGCCCTTTTATCTTAGGGTTCTCGAATTTAAGCTGGGTTTGGTTGGGATCTGGTATGGTGGTTTCACTATATCAATCTGATGTAGACTAACATCAAAATGTTAGTGCATTGATGCCTTGCTAGCATCTAGCTATGCTTAGGCTGCTTCTTGGGCTATTTTGGATTCAAATATAATCGAGGCCAGTCAATACAGTGTGGCTTGTCCTGTAATGTTGGCATTACCATTGTACTATACTGGAGGGACAAGCATAGCAAATCAGCAATTTTGGTTAAGCCTGGTAACACGCTGTCCTTGGCATTACTGAAACAGCAGATTTTTTTAGGTCCCATCGTAAAGGGTGCAGCATTTCACTTGGTATAGTAAAGCTAGAGTATAAGGATCATTTTGAATGGAAGTAAGAAGGGAAGATGATTAGTTCAATGTATGGTATAATCCATTAGTATCGTTATTGTCAAAATGTGGGTTTTAGGCTTTCAGCTCTGTTGGGACCAAACTAAGGTTGACTTAAGTTATTTGGATCTTCGCAATATGACATAAAGGAGTAATACTTCTGAATAACACAAAATTAAATACTCCATCTGTCCCAAAATATAAGGCATATAAATTTTTTACACAGCCTTCAAAGTAGAACTTTGACCATTAATTATATTCACTATATATCATCATCAACAACTACAAAGTTAACATCAATATTAAAGTACTTTCAAATACAAATATAAATATATAACATTCATAACATTAAACTTATATGTTTTTAGCTTAATCTTTACTCAAACATTATAAATGTTAACTTTCCTATAAATGTGGACATCTTATATGTGATAGGAACTTTAGACTGGGTTAACAAATCATGGCTAGGTTTATAAAATTATAATGATGAATAACTTCTAAGTCATGATGCTTGATTGAACTATGAGATATTGAACTGTCAAAGATGATTCACCTCTCCAACTCCTGCACTTTATAATTATATCGCCAACAACTGTATTTACTCTGTACATTATGCATAGAAAGAAAACACAATGAGAATTTGTTTGAGATTGAAAGAAGTCAAATTATTACCTAACAAAGTGCCACACTGCCACCTTGGTCCCACTGCCCCCCAACAAAAAAACAAAGGTTATCTTCCATGAATTGACTACTGTTGTAAATTATCAGATATTCAATTACCAGTTGATTAAAGATTACAGTTTCAACATACTTACGAGTAGGGTAGGTTGAACCCAAAAGTTTGTGCTAACAAAAGACTTAAATATACCTGCAAGCTTGCACTTCAATATTATTTCTAATGTCAAAGTTATCAGGAAATGGACTCGAAATAGACTAAAGAACGGTACATTAGAAATTCTAGATAAAGGGGTTTTGGATTTGTGGTATTAGTGCTCCAAGTTATATTCCAGCAATTCTTCCTGATTTGTCTCAGATTATCCACCATAGCCTTTCTTGACTCTCGTCGCATCCCAAACATACACATGAATGTAATTTCATAAGCTGAATTTGATCTGACTGTTATTGTTCATGTATATTTGCAGAATAACAACTTCTAGCTGCTTAGAACCTTCCCAGGCCCTTTCTTCAGAAATAGATGACAAATAACAATCGGGCGTGGCACCCTAAGACATTTTTTGAACATGATAAGTGTTCTGTTTGGAGAATGTGAAAAAATGCCCCCTTTTGAGGCTTATTATAACTGTAATTGCAATGGCCGTAGCTTCAAATGAATATCTGTCTGAAGGCGGAAGGTGAAATTTGTAACTGTACGTGTATGCTTCGATGTCCATTTTCACCTACAGCTCGCTGTGAAATCGAAATATTACACTTTTGCCACTACAAAGGTAGCCAATGGTTCGTCAGGAGATGTATAATGCTGATCTAATTATCGTGCTGCCATGATAACAACGACGGTTTTAATTGGCCATGCATTGTTAAGTTTAATTCAATTTTAAATTTGAAAACTGCAACATTTTTTTGATTCTTAGATAAATAAAAGGCACGAGAAATAGCTTATTTCGTCTCTGTAACGAGAAATAGTTCTATCAAGAAATAGCTTCTTTCCTGTTTTGTAAGGTTCTGTTTGTGGTTGCTGTGCTAAGGTGTACTTATTTTTTAATTTGCTGTGAAAATTTAAAAAACTTATACTCCCTCCTGTCACATATACATGATGCTTTGACCAACATCTGACTAAATTTTATCACATTGGACGTTAACCACTTTTAAAATAATCAGTTTAAAAGCAGGAAGATGATATGATTAGAATTGTTTTAAAAGGTGCTTTCACAACTCATATTTTTTAAAACTATAAACTTGTTGTAATTTAAATTTATGGTTGAAGTTGTGCATCAAAAACATTGAAAACAAACAAACATTATGTATTTTTGACAAGAGGGAGTAATAATCGTTGTAGTTTGTTTTATGTACCAAATTAAGGTTAGATAAAATATATTATACATATTTGTCACCTGTTTTACAATTTGTTATATATTTTTGTTACTATTTTAACTTAGATTAAAAGAATTTTTTGTCAACCTGTGAAATGTTCAAAAGCTCCTGCACCAAATGAGATTGCAATAATTCACTATAAATGTCTAACAAAGCCTAAGGCTATGATAAATCTACTAGCCACCAACAAAATTACAAACCCATGCCCAACCTTAGGTTTACTATAAAACTTTTTAAATCATACCATTAGAAAAATCTCAATTATATCTGATGATACAGCTTGAAAAAGGCTTAAAAAGGCTTGAAAAATGTGGTTTTAAACTTTTAATGGCGTCAGCAATTTCAAATCAAATAAATAAGCTGGAAAAATAGGCAATGACCAATATACCCCCTACCCCTTCTCCCTCCATCTTCTTCTGATTCTCTCTCCCTCGCGCATCTCGACTCCATTACTCTTCTCTATTTTCGATCTGCAGCGCGGTAGGGCTCGCCTCTCCTCGCGCGCGCGGCCGGCGAGAAGGCCCATAGGCACGAGGTGGACGGCCTCCACATCTTCCGAGCCCCGGCCAAGCCTCTTCCCCTGCACGGCTTGGAGGGTGAGCAGGCTTGGAGGGGCGACACAGCCGACCTCCTTCCACCTGCTTCCATCTCGGTTCGAATTGAATTGAAGGTATCTCCCATTGTTGTCTCCTTGCCCTCCCTCCTCCCCCCTCCTCCGCGCCACTTGGATTGGCAAGCCCCATGCCTCCAATTCATCCAGTTTGTCACGTATTCGCTTGTGGATCGTTCTCTTTGGATGCTGTGGTGGGAAAACGTTGAATCGGAGCTACCCGTTTGATGAAATGTCACTACAACTCCCGATTCTGCAAGAGATCTCCTTCCTGAAAAGCGTTGGGTGATTCGAAGACAGGAGGGCTGATTCAGCCGCCAGTCAGCAGCAGTACCCAAAATTGAAGCTCCAGGCTATTAGAATTAATCTTGAATTGTGTAGTTAACATGTATGTCATGCAGGTCGATTAGCTAATTGTTGTGTTAGTTCATGGATGTGTGTGTGTTAGTGAACATGTTAGCAATTAATTTATTAGTCATGCATATAGTGTCATGGACATTTTGTAGCTGACTGTGGCCAAGTCTCCAGGGACGAGTGTTTGTGGTGCTCGTGTTATTTCCGCGTGTGGACGTGGGTGACATGGGTGCATGCATGGATACAATGCTGAGTTTGTTGCTCAGCTTGTGGACCAAGTTAGTTGCATGCAAGCATATGAACGGGGGTGCATTCGTGCAGGCTTGTGATGTATCCATTCCATGCTATATAAGCTGTACTTCTTTTGGTTAATCAATGTGAGCAAATAACAAGGAAGCGTGCGTCGCTAGTTGGTATTTGTTGCCAAATTTCTTGTGTGTGTTTACTGAAATTCTGCTGCTTTGTGTTGTGTTCATACCTTGTGTGAGTTTGGTCCTTGGCTAGTTCTTTTTTTTTTTTTGAAAAATAGCAGGAGATCTGCTAAATTATATTAAAAGGAAGAAGTTAGAAACAGGAAGGAGACCCAAAGTGTACTCCGGCAAACAACTGCCTGAAAGAGCGAAAACCACAATCAGGAACTCCCTAACATGTCCCGGTTGACCTCAAAAGGAAAACCTCGTCACAAAGACAATGGAGGTTGATGCCACCCAACAACATCCTGCACTATTAGATTGAAAATCTAAGAAGCTGAAGTGACCACTCCTTGGAAGATGCGACGATTCCGTTCCTTCCAAATATTCTAAATAGCGTAGATGAACATATCGTTGAGTGCGCGTCGACGGTTTTGTGGGAAGGAGGCTACGACTGCACTCCAGTGTGCACTAATAGAGCTGACATTAGTATAGGAGCTAAACGCCGACGAAGCTTGTCACATGGAGATATGATGGCAAACCTCTTTTGCAAACACACAGTTGAAGAGGAGATGCGAAGCAGTCTCATCTTCTTGATCGCAAAGGATGCAACAAAGAGTCTCGGGTCATCCGTGCTGGGACAAATTATTAGCCGTTAGAATCTTTTGCTGAACAGAAAGCCAAGCGAAGATTCTGCACTTTCCTTCAGCGCGCGCGCCAAACAAGGGTAGGCCACGAAAGGTTGATGGATCCCATAAATTGAATGCTGTAGGCTGATTGCGCAGAATATTCCCTGTTCGGAGTCCAACGCCATCTATTCTGGTCCAGCGCCAACTGATCCCTTTGGGCGCTGTTCTAACACAGACAGACAGGGAAGTGTACAAACCTGGTGATTCAGTCACTACTATGTTTCAGAGATCTAACAAACTGGATCTAAAATACTTATCTAATTCGTGATGCTATCATCTTTTCTAACAACATTTGTTTGGTTTACTCCAGCCTCTCATGAACAAATTTCCAATTCAAATTAATGTGTATGAGTCAGTGAACACCAATCCAACTAGCTAATCTAGGCATGGATACATGGATGGTCCTCGTTTCGAGGTTGCACCATTTATATATAGAGAGTGTGCTTAGATGAACATTGCACCATTTATATATAGAGAGTGTGCTTAGATGAACATTGCACCATTTATATATAGAGAGTGTGCTTAGATGAACAGGTAGCTCATGCAGTCCTCACTCTCTTTCTCACGCGTACTGCACCATACATGTCAAAACTGTTTCTCTGTTCCTTTAACCATTACTTCTCATATAGTACCATAGTATCTCATCAGTTATATTATTGGTCTAACATTTCAAGACAGTTTCAATCTTCTTGATGATTGTTTTGTCATTCCCAACCTTTTGTCATAAGCTGAATGAAAACTAAAAACTAGCCCATCTAAACAAGTTTTGTTTTTTTAATTATGTGATAAATGCATACAAGCACACATCCACTAGTAACTCTTTTAACACACACTCCGAGAGAGACTGATGCACATAACTCTCACCTCATTAAATTAGTATTGAACATAAGCTGTTTATAACATGTACAAATATTAAATTAGAGAAAATTCTATATATGCCACCGAAATTTCATAGTTTCTATATATATCACTTAAAACTTATTGTTCCCGTATATGCATTGCTTTAGTTTTTTGTGTTTGTATATATCACTACCGTCAGTTTCAACGTTAGTCAACATTAATTTTTTTTTTCTAAATGGCAAAATTGTCCTCAGGTCACAACGCAAGGAATTAGGGATGGGTTGGGTAGCGGCAAGGAGCAGGTGAGGGTTTGGCTGCAGCGGCGGCGACGTGATTCCCTGCGCACCCTTTGGCCATCCCTGATTCCCTACGCACTTCTTAGCCATCCCTGATTTCCTACGTTGTGAGCTGAGGGTAGTTTTCCTATTTAGAAAAAAAACTAAAGTTAAAACTGACAAAAGTGACATATACGGACACAAAAAACTAAAACGGTGTCATATACATGAACAATAAATTTTTAGTAATAAATATGTAAACCGGCGAACTTTTAGTGACATATACAGAATTTTCTCATTGAATTACATGTTTGAAATCATCATACCTTTTCATCCAATAAAGTTGTGTGGATGCCATGTAATTCATATGCCGTGGGATTAACTGAATTCCAAATTCTAATTACTTTCACTTTGATTGGCATCATATATATCTATATTATTTGATTGCATTTATTTGGAATCGGTGCATATAATATTCGTGGGCATCATAATTTAAATCTTCATGAGTAAACTCATGTACTATATAAGTTATATTATTATTTTCTCCATGTTATACTCCACTCGCTCGTCACTTCACAAAAAATTACTTTTAAGATAAAATTGATAAATTAGTGGTGAAAGTGAAAGACCAAAATACTCCTTATTAATAAGAAATAATATTACAAATGATAGATAACGAAGGAATAAAGATCCTTGGTTTTTGAACCAATTATTATAGGTTAGGAGATATAAATAAAGTTTTTTTATAAATTAGAAGGAATAGAAATACATTCTTTTTTACAGAGGAAAATGATACAATATGCATAGGGGCATCCAATATTTACATTACCGATCATGCCATTTTTATCTCTTCTCATGGTAGCTTGTTCCTAACTTTTTTTCGCAAACTCACCAGAGCAGAGAATCAGAGATTACATGGTAAATTTGGCGTGATTTTTTAGCTATCGGCTCAGCTGCGCAGTCCACCGTGGCACCGGCGGCGGCGCAAGAGGCTGTCGTCGGAGCTGCACGGAGCACGCATGCCGTGGTAGTCAAGGTATAGGCGCGCAGGCGTACGTACTTACGGCGAGGCGAGGCGAGGCGAGGCGACGCGACCCTCCATTTTGGTCAAATTACCGGCGTTGCCATCGGCTAAACACACCGGTCCTTCACAGATCCGATCCCCCACTTCCTCCCACCCGGCCACCCCTTGACGCGTCCGCTCCCCCCCGGCCGCGATTCGTGCGGAGGGGCGATTCACAGCTCGCCGGCGCTCCCCCGAGCTCGGTGCCCCCTCGGAGACGAGTCCGGCGAGCCTCTCCTCATCTCCTGCGCCGCCCGCCTCCTTCGACCGAGGGATCGACTCCTCCCAAGCCGGTGCCGACCCCCCTGCGCCGGCGAGGCCTCCTCCGGGTCCGGTGTGCCGTCGGGAAGGGAATCCGTGCCGTCTACGGTGAGCCATCCATTCTCCTATCGATTGCCCCTTCCCCACAGGATTCTAGGGTTTGGGCATGTGTGGATTTGGAAAATTTTCGGAGGTGCACTTTGCACTGATTTGGGGATGTATCCGTATTTCTAGGGCTTCGTATTGATCTGTACCAAAAGTTGGCTATTTACTACCCATGTGTAGGTCTCGCCTCTCCTCGCCCACGCGGCTGGCGAGAAGGCCCGTAGGCACGGGGTGGACGGCCTCCTCATCTTCCGGGCCCTGGCCAAGTCTCTTCCACTGCGTGTCTGGAGGGCGAGCAGGCTTGGAGGGGGCGACGCGGCCGACCTCCTTCCACCTACATCGAATCAAACTGAAGGTATACCCTATTGTTGTCTCCTTGCCCTTCCTCCTCCTCCGCACTACTTTCGCACTAAGCCCCATGCATTCAATTCATCCAGTTTGTCGTGGATTCGCTTGTGGATCGTTCTCTTTGGATGCTGCGGTGGGGAAACGTTGAATCGGAGCTACCCGTTTAATGAAATGTCACTAAAACTCCCGATTCCGCAAGGGCTCTCCTTCCTGAAAAGCGTTGGGTGGTTCGAAGACAGGAAGGCTGATTCAGATGCCAAGCAGCAGCAGTCCCCAAAACTGAAGCTCCAGACAGATAGGGAGGTGTACAGACCTGGTGATTCGGTCACTGCTACTATTGAGATCTGTACCCCCGATGGGTTGAAGGATGATGCGGAGTCGAGCGAAGATGCCCCTTCGCTCTTGGTAGATGGGCTCTCATTCGAGATCAAAGGGATTGAGAAGTTGGATAGCCAATGGTTCTCTGTTCCAAAGCCCTTACCAGGGTCTAAGCAAAGGAGAGGTACGCTCTTGCAAACATGATTCTAGCCTTCTTTGACTTAAGTGGCACTGTTCCAGAACTACTTTCTTTCATCCACCATAAATACTACGTATTTGTCGATTTTCTCTTCATTTGCCATTTTGCATTTGCTAGGTTTAGTAGCCTACAAGTTGTTATAGACAGCATTTCTGTTTGTATTCTATTGGTTGCATGGTAAACCATTATACATGGGGTTATACAAATTAAATTTCTAGCTTTGCTCCCTTTGCTAAGTTTGCTTCATACTTGTACAATTATCAATGCATCCCTTTAAGTTGCTTATGTCTCTTCATCATCCCTGGAAACAGTTGATTGTTATTTGGATTTCTTTCTAATAATCTTCTTTTATATTGTCATTGCATACATAGGTGAACATTTGTTTCTGGATTGTTCGGCACCCTCGTTAATCTCTAAAGTAATAATTGCTTCAGGGCAAACAAAAACATGTAAGTTATCTCTTGTGTTGAAGGACTGATTGATTTTAATGGCATGAAATACGGGCTGGTTTTCATTTGTCTATGAGAATTTAATTATCTGCACCATATCAAGGATTTTAAATCATCTAAAAGTACTCTGCAGACATTGTACGAGTGGAGCTCCCGAAGATTTTACCACCATCATATAGGGGCATAGGTATCCGCTATATTTATTATGTTAGGAGTACATTGTTTGGAAGATCGATTGTATTGGGTAATGGAGATCAAAATAGTGTCCCTGCAAATACTGCAGTTCAATTGGTGAGTTGTATGCTTGTTTCCTATACTTCCAATCCACCCTTAAAATTGTTCTCCTTAAGCTTGCATGATCTTTGCATAAAATTTGGAAGTTTTGATCTAGTGATCCATCACTCCATAGTTCATTTGTGCATTCTTGTCAAAGTTAGTGTCCACTATTGAGCCTGTGCCTTTGTTGAAGAACTTATCTAAGGGCATACTTAGTAGAAGTGCTGGCTAGACATCAATGTGTATCTACAAACTAAATATTCTAGTTAGAGAATTAACAGTACCTAAAGGCTAAAGCACAACATTTAGAAGTGTTTGGTATGATAGAAAAAAATATTTTAATACCTTGCAAAACTGTTTGAATGTCATTTACAGTCTTAAGCGTTGAATACATGGGTCGTCATCGTGCGTGCAAACCTGATTTGATATGTTAAAAATAGATTCATGTGCCCACTGCTAATCTGAATCACTGCTTAAGGTTAGGCACTTCTCAGTGTTTATTAAGCTATAATTGAGCTTATGAGTGCATGTGTATGATTACAGTTTACAATTTTATTGGAAACTGCTTGATGCTACCTCTTCCTTTTATTTCTCGCATCCCTATCTACTTCTTATTCAATCTGAATGTGCTTATCCATGTTTCTGGCATTCGATACAAGATTACAAGTACAATTGTGTAAATTCTATCTTGGAATAAGACTAAAATCAACATGGTTATTTCAGGAATCTCGAGTCCCATTGCAGATATGTGTTTCCCAGAAAAATAGTAACCTACTAAATGAAGAAGGTCAGTATTGTGTATTTACTAATTTGTGGTGCTGGCAGCCTGACACTGATATTGCTGGGATAAGTAGCTGACCATGTTGTGCCTGTCTCAGGGAATTTTCCACTCCCAGTTGAACAATTGAGCATATTTTGGAGGGAAAAAGATGAAGATTCAGGATGGGTAGGTCCTTGTAGAAGCTTGTTAGCACAACCCACATTTCATGGCACTAAAGTAGTATTGATCCTTCTCTTGCATGCGTTGGCAATTTTTATGTTACTTTGATGAAAGACTGCAGTGGTCTGGTCGGCAAACAATTGCATCATAATTTGTTAAGCGTAACTGATGAAAACATTCATGACTTGAACTACGCTCCAACAAATGATATTTTGCATATATATATATGTAATATGTATATGAAGTAATTCTAGTAATTCTCAGCTGAGCTATTGACTCAACAGTTAACATGCAACAATATACACACATTACTCACTCACTCTTTGGACTTGTTAACTCGTCATATTGTTTTTGCAGAGCAAAGCAAATGATAATACTGATCTAGAAGAAGGATATGATAGTTCAAAAGATGAAGTTTCATCCGTTTCCTCCTACAATCCTTCCAAAGCAAATGCAGATAGCTCCCTCAGGAGCTCAGTGTCGATGCAGTCCTTGTCATCACGTCTCTCCACAAGTGAACCATTGTATTCTCAGAGAGAACACCCAAGTTTCCCATCATATGGTCCAATTCCTCGATTATCAGTATCAGAGATTTCAGATGATCATGGTGGAGGTAAAGGGTGAAAGTTATAATCAGTTTTTGAATTATTTTTTGAGACGAGTTTTTGAATTATTTGAGAACTACAATACTCTAAGGAAATATTAAGTATAATATCATGTTTTTGGTTCTATAGGATTCTCTCTGCCTGGTAATTAACACTGCCCTTTACTTTAACTCTTGTCATACTTTTTGAATGCTCCTCTTCTTTTAGTGATGTTCAAGGATTTAATCTTTGTCTGGTGAATTTTCCTTTTGCAAATTGAACATATTTGTGGTGCATCTCCTCACACTTATTTATTTATTCCCAAACATATAGGGGGTTTTGTGTGAGGCTGTGAGTGCAGCTTTGACGTGTATTAAATTTCTGATTGAACATTTGTATTTTGTATAATATATCCTTATAATTTCATAATAGTTCTTTAATTGATAAACATTACATGCAGGTGTTGTGTCCCCTCAAAGGAAGCTAAATCATTTGCTGTCTGATAATCATCCATCAAATGGGCAAATGTTTTCTCTAGATCCTGACCACTCAAATGATGATGTTGGACTACCTCTCACACCAAAATATGTTGAACCAGCTGGATGTAAGTCATCCTCACATCATGTTTCAGTTCTGGAGTTACCATATTTCACTGTCCTCTTTATTATTGGTTTACATGCCATGTGATCAAGATTGATTTGCAGTACTAAGTTGCCTTTACATTTTTTGCAGCAGAAGGCTTTATGAGAGGAAGATCTTATAACATAAGAATAGATGACCAAGTGTTGCTTCGTTTCTCACCAAAGAATTCTGATTCAACTTATTACTTTGGTGATATGGTATTGTTTGATTTCATTACATGTGCCACCACATTACCATCGTTAAAAACTTAAAATTGATTATCTCAGTTATTCTGCTTGCAGATTGGTGGAGCACTCACCTTTTTTCATGGATCTGGAACACGGAGATGCCTAGAGGTAAAGGCTGAATTGAGTAATAATGTGTATTGAAGTGGGATTTCATATTTGAATGTTTTGGTATTTCACAGGTATCTATAACCTTGGAAACATCAGAAACGATTAATCCTCGTGTGATACATCCTTCAAGAAGAAGCTCACCCTCAATAACAAAGGTATATTTTCTGCATCCAGTGTTCTGAGGCACTATGATATTCTGTCTTATGTTCTAACATCTGGTCAATGGTTTGTTTGTGTAGCTTGAGCAACTTACTCTGATTAATCACAGAACATTTGTACTTAATTAGTTTGAACCTCTGCATTTGACCTACAAAGTGGGAGTTACTTTAATTCCAAATGATATAGTTCAATTTCTCAAGTCTCAGCCTGTCGTCTGGCTTGGCTAAGGCCACAGCTGAATAGACACTTTCCCAAGTTGCCTTCAAAGTAGGAAAGGTTTGTCAGGGACAAGTCAGGTTAGGATTCTATCAGGATCTGGTTTCCTTCTGTTATACGATTAGGAAGGCTAGACTAATAAAGTCAGCTGGTTGTTTAGGATGGGCAAGCAAGATATAATAAAGAAAATATATCTGAGTGCTATGGATTTACCTCATGAGCTGTTGGTTCTGTGCCCGGTTCTGCGATGGCACTGCTGAAGCCCAGGGGACTGGGTCCTCACCCTCCTGTGTCCCACAACTACGCGATCTGATCCTTGGAGTCACAAGCACGTGGCACAGCCATTTATATACAGTATACTAATGCGATCTGGTGACTGATGGTCTGACCTATACATGAGTGTTCACAACCTCATGAAACCAAAACTTATGTTGAATACTACATTACTACTACAAAAATGCCCATGAATCAGATGCGTTTGCACATTTTTTATTGTGAGTTTATGGCATTATACTTGGTCTTTTTTCCCATGTATGCGTGATGGGGTAGGTAAACATCTGTCGAAGGAAGGTGAGAGAACTGTGACTTGATTAAACTGTGGTAGGTGAAGGAGGGCACCTATTTGGAGGGAATAGATCTGGAATAGGCCACGAGAAAGACCACAACGGGACTTTAGGGATTAGGAGCTTGTTTATTCATATTTGTTTGATTAAAGAAGGTACAATGCCCTGCTGTAGTGATGCTTCTACTTGATCCTACAAAATCTAGAAATAATCTCTAGAAAACACACACATTAACTATAACCATCCAAAAAACTAATCCAGCCTCTAACGAAACAAACTGTGTGAACAGCACTTACGGTAAACAATATCTATGAGAATAATAAGCATGATGAACAGTGCCACTCGAACAGTAGGCAGGCGCAGACCTTTCTTATTGATTGAGGAAAAGACATGTGCTGATGCTCTCAAACATTCAACATCATAACTCATGGCCATCTATAATAAACACATAGACTATTAGACTGTTACATTCTAATGATAAATATATGTCATGTGTTCTGGATTGTTATTGTTAACTTTTACATTGTTTGCTTCGAATGATAAACAGGAAAACTCTGCTTGCCTTTCGTCTGAAAAATAATTTAAATTTTACGCTGTAAAGCTTGTGGATTGATTTTAATGATTCACCCATTTTTTCTTTGGACTCTGCGAAGGTGCACAGCGAGCATTATGAAGTTGTTGCGGATCTTCACCAGACAAGTTTTCTCTTTTCAGTTCCAATTGACGGACCAATGTCGTTTTCTACTTCAAAAGTTTCTGTGAAATGGTCTCTTCAGTTTGAGTTCTTCACAACTCCTGAAGGAATTGATCCATCTAGGTATGTAACAATATTAACTATTTTATGTGATGTAGGCATGTAGCCTCTAGCATTATCTTGCACACCATGTCTCTTAAAATAGTGCTAAGGAGGCCCTGATTTATACCTTCTTTACTGTTTGCATGATGATCTTTAACTTATTCAATTATGCTCATTGTCCTTAGATATGCATGGCAATACCACAAGCTAGTGAAGCAGAAACTTCTGAACGCATTACTGCATTAGTCACCGCAGCTACAAATAGTTACTTCAGAACTATGCTACTTATTTGTGTTGAGTGATTTTTTTAATTATTATCTATTTATCTGGTATGGGGAAAGCTTGGATCTTTTCTTGTCTGCTGCTGCTAGTTTTGAATCAGTAATTCTTGTTTCTCTCTTTGGCAGGTATGAACATCCACTTCTTGTTGACAAAAGAGAGAAGGGTGACTGGGTACTCCCAATAACTGTTTATGCGCCTCCATTGCGAAGGCAAGCAATTCATGGAAGAAATGATAGATCTGTCTTACTTGGAAACCTTTTCAACTCTTGAAGGTATGCAGTCCTCTTGTGTACAAGTGGTTTTTCGGCTATCCTGCTAGGGATCAACATTTCGGTTGTGAAAGAAAACCCAATAAAGATTGAGATTTTTGGTTTCCATTGTAACCGGGAATCTCTAATCCCAAAATACTCGATTGAGCTTTGAATTTTTTGTGACATGAACAAAATTTTCGTGGTATACTTGATAGAGATGAAAATGTAGATGCCGTAGAATCAAATGCGAGCCTGATTGTGCAAAAAAGAGAATTTTAACTGAAATTTTCTGACCAGTTTTTAGTGAAATGGGGATCATTGAGAGATCTGGTTGCTGACTGAGACTTGTTCTGTTGATCCTGCCTTTTATTGGCACATTGTCGTTTCACGAGGCTGGTAAAGGAAAATTGAAGTTTTTTAGATAAGAATACTGAAGTGTTATCTATTATTTCAATGAAGGCAAAAGTAATTTCTCATTAATCTATTCTAGGATATGTAAATTTGTATACTGACTGAAATTTTAGGGAGTTTATTCTTCGTAGGTTGAAATTTGCTTTCCTCATGGCACTTATCTACAGTTTAATCGAACATTATTTTGCTTATTATTTGTTTTCTTTGCAGCTATATTCAACCGCTATGTTAGTTTTCTGTAGTTGATGGACATGGAGAATCTGAATGTTTTATCCTCTTGTTTTTGACCTCAGATGTGCATACAAGGTTTTGCTGTTCGTCGAAACTGCTACTGTTTCTGCTTTTGATGAGCTTCCACGTCTGCTATCTGTAGTTCAACTTGCACAGCTGGCCAGTTCATACCTATAAAATACATAGGATATCGGGGAAAAAATAAAGCGAGGATAAATTTGTGTTAGATCATGTATGCATATCTCAGTTCGTCACCCCAGAATATGCAGCTATACCTGATTACCTTGATGTAACATTGGCACTGCTGGATACGGAGCATGAGGGCACCATAGACATTCCTTTGACAGATGGATTAAACTCTTGGGGTCCCTGATTAGCTATTACACCCCTTTCGCTGAGTTTGTGTATACGCGGGACATCTGCCTTGTACTTCCATTCTTTTGTGGAAACCAAGCATACGCTGGTTGCCAGATTACACATATCCTGCTCCTGAGACTGTTGTTTCAGAGTTTCAGTACATCTCTGGTTTGTTTGTTACAGTTACTTCTGTGAAGAGAGTCCATATTCTGATTTTAGGCTCTGCAAGCATATAAACAATTGTTTCATTGTCTCCCGTAGTGGTGAGTAAAAGATTGTTAGTAAGAAAATAGTATTGTGAGGTGGTATATAAGAGGTAAGTAAGAGTATTGAAGGAATACAATTTCTTGATTTGTGAATCGATGGTAGGGAAGGAGGTAGGAATAAAATCTTTTTGGAGGGTGAGAAGTAAATTTCGGAGGGAATACCATGTATTTCAGCTGTGTCGAGCTCTTTCAGTTTTACCTAACTTCTGTGGACTCCGTGTTGCTTGCTTTAGGGCCGTTTCAATGGGATGGCTATTTTATAGCATTAATAGTGTGTTATGTAAGAAAAGGATAATGTGATAATAGAGTTATTAAGAGAGGAGAGAAGAAAAAAAAGAGATTGGTAGAGAAAAGGAGAGAGAAATTGGTAATTGGATGAGAATTTATTTTAAAGAAACCACCATTTCTATACATAATGCTTATACAATATATCAAGTATCTGGTTGAGATTGCCCTTACCCTCCAATCTGTCTTGCTCAGTCGCATTTATTAGAAACAATGGCTCATTTGGGCAATCATTATTCTTTCTTGTCTGTCAGTGTGTGCCACTAATTTGATAACATTGACTCCTTGTCTGTCGTGTTGGCTTACGAGCCACCACTCAGGCCCAAGCATTGTCATCAGCTACACCGTTGACCGTTACACGTTGACTTTGTAATATCGTAGAGAAAAACCAATCAGAATTATAGCTTCACTTTTCTTGAGGCTTTAGCTATGCCTACCAAATACCAATTCGGATTGCAAACCTTTTTTCTCTTTTGGTTTTTCTCTCGGTAAAGTACAATATTCCATGTTGCATCAGAATATGCTCCACACACAAATTACTTTATGCACTACATCAGCACACCACGTTTCCTCTTACTAACCAAACATAGCACCCGTCCATGTAATATATAACACCATAGAAAATTTCATCCTTCGAGGCACTAGACACTCGGTTTTTTAATAAATAACGGAATAAAATTTTCGGTCTCTACACCCTAGAGTGTACACAACCACGTGCACCGGTAACTAACAACCATGTTTGCATTTAGCGTAGCACACATTACCATGCTATTTATATTCTATTTGCTAAGTTATATATTGTAAGTTTTTGACTTTTTTATAAGACAAATTTCTGTATTTTTGATTAATTTTATAAAAAATATACCAGCAACAAAAACATCAAATTAATTTTATTAAATCCATCATAAAGTATATATTAATAGAGTATTTATTAGATATTGTAGATGCTAATATATTTTTCTTTAAATTTGATAACAGCTAGAGAAATTTGAATTAAAAATCAAGAATTATATACTACGTTAGGTGGCCAGTCACTCCGTCACATTGCCACACAGATGCCTCACTCGATCTCCAATGGCCGATTTCTTTCGTTTTTCTGATACAAGTTGTCTGCAAGTCGGCATTAAAAACGGTCGCCGTCGCAGCCACCGCGCCACCGCCGGCAGCAGCTGGAAAGCTCTCCTGACATGGAAGGAAAGGAAGCCGAGAGGAAAGCCGTTTGGATGGAGAGGTGAGGTGGTCTGCATCTGGTTGCCCTGATGAATGAATGATACTCAGCTCAGGGGAAGGATCAGAAATTCAGAAGGGTTTGCACTTGCATGTGTCACTGTTCCAGTGGCAACAACTTGGTGATTTAGTACTAATGCTGCTCACACATGCATAATTAATTAGGGGTTGACAATTCGGGTCAAGCAGCTGATAGCTCATAGCCCTCATCAACCACCAATCCAACATGGCAGTTTCTTTTCCATTCAATCAGAAAACAGCCTTGTTTGATCCCGGTTTTTGTCCGTTCTTGATTGCTAGTCGGCTTCTGGTCTCTGGTTTTCTCTCCATCTCTATTCCCTTACGAGATTTTTAAGCAAAAAGACGAGATTTTTAAGTAAACCATGCACAAGTGCACTGGGTTTTCTATCATATGTTGCGATTTTGATTTTCTCTTGCCTTTTTTCTGTTCCTACTTGTTTCTGTATTTAGTTACTTCTCTTCTTGTTGAAAGCAAGTTATCGTCTTCGGAAATGGTGAGTGCAGCCCGAAAATAGTTAAGTAAAGTAATGAGTAATTAAGTCTAAGGTAATATATATACTTTGAAACCTTTTACAATCCCAGAGTGCTACATTTATAACAAATTTTGATCTCTATCAAACTGTTAAGTCATTTGACAATGTTTGTTGTATAGTTTTTTCTAGTGCATTGTGCTTGTATCATTGTTCATGTCCACTGGATGTCAATGGTATTGTCCTTGCTGATGTCCACTGCATGACATCACAGTTTGAGAGCAAGAGGGTTTGAATAATTGTTGTTGTGTTCTTGATATGATGGGTTTGGATCCAACCAACGAAGAAGCATTACAATAAACAAACAAAGTAGCATCTCCTCTGATAGCACACAGCAGATGAGGGTAGCATGCAGTGGTTGGCAGTTGGTACAGGCTCAAAGGGCAACAACTTGTGTTGCTCCAACCAGTACTAGTTTTCAACCAATTACTAATGAGGTAACTTAAAATACCATCCTTTTAGTTTATGTGCCATGTGTTTTCTTTATTTAGCTTCCATCTTCACTAAATGAGTAATTTTAATCACAAGGTTTCCAGAATTAAATTTTTGTTCCATAGCTCATATTCAAAAGGCAAGGAAAACAATGCATCAAATTAAACAAGAAGCAGACTGGACAAGAACACAGTAATGCATTTAGGTGTGCACTTGCTGAGTAGTAGGGTTACATGATCCATACATGCTCTCATTCTTTTTGAAGGAAAAAAATGCAGCTAAAATGCCTGCAAACCTTGCAGAAAATTTTGCTTTTGTTCATGAGAATACCCACTTGATACTTCCTTATGCCAACTGTAGTAAGAAAAGGAAGAAACACCACCACCCAAAAGGTTTTTTTTGGCCACATAGTTGGTCATTTGCATTGGACATTTGGACTTTCAGAGAGTCAGGATGGAGATGGATATCCAACATCTTGGAGAGACATGGATAATGGAGTGTATGCAGAATTGCATCACCAATTATAAGTTCAGAAGACACAAAGAAATACATGAGCTGTTCTTAGGTGTGGATGCAGGGGGTGCATGAATCTAGCACTACACTGATAGAGGAGTTAAAGCCATGAAAATGGCTGGTACATGAGGGAGACACCATATTATGCAGACAATGGTGCATGATGGGTGCAAATACATCCATTCAGAGAGGTAAGGTGGGCACCAATTTAGTAAATGCAGAGAGCAATTTCTTCCATGCAATTGAAGGCAGAAAATGATATCACAGGTAGGTCACTGTGACTGACAAGAACCTAGTAGAGATAAGATAAAGTCAATCATGTTGGAGGGGAGATTTTTGTTAGCTCTTGTGTTTGAGATAAAGTCAATTTCTCCATCCATAACTTTGATCACTGAATTTATATATATATATATAGCCTTCAGCACTGTTATTTGTCCCTGTTCTGAAAAAAAGTATATTATATCTTAGATCAGTACTATATAAGCCTTCCAAATTGAGTGATTATTAAAAGGACCACTAGATCTTGTTTATGATTGTAGAACATAGAAAGCTTATTATGTAACTGAGAGACAGCACTAGCCTATGTAAGGGTCATTTTCTGCTAGATTACTTGCACATCTGCATATGTCAATGCCAACACCCATCCAGACTAAAAAAATCTTCACATGGAAGAATGCTATAAAAAAGTAGGGTTATTCACATGAAGGTAAATTTCCAGTTGTGCATGCTGCATAGTCATAGACACCTGTTGTTCACATCCTTTGTAATTAGTAAACATAAACAAACACCTAATTAATCAGAGCTTCATTTGCCCTGTTTACTGGAAGTGACAGGAAAATAATTAGCCCTCTCAAGCAAACCACATTCCTTGGTGCAAGATTGATGGCTTAATAAATGGAGATTAGAACAGTGATGGTAAGTACAATATTCTGAGTGATTGGTTATGGAGATCCATGTTTTGCAGCAGAGATAAACTTTTCAATTGCCAACCAAGATGGTAAGTACAATTTTCCTTCTGAAAACAAGCTTAGAACAGTGACCAAGAGGGAGCTTTCATATGTGAAAGAGCAATGACATGTTTACATTTCAGAGACCAGACAAATTTAATCACCCAACTTGATCATTAATTCTTTCTATCACCCCAACAGTGAACCTTGCATACATATCATCATTGCAATCAGCGATGCAAGAACCACCATCACCCTTGTGTTTATCTAAATCAAGGAAAATAAGAGAAGAAGAAAAAGAATCCAAACGTCCCAAACAAAATCCAAAAATTATCACAAAAACAAAATAGAAGAGAGAGACAGAGAGAGTTCTATCCCAATTCCCAATTAAGTTGCGTACATTTCACCAACAAAATCCATCCTTGAAGGGGCGAGAGGCAGCAAGAAGTCGGCAGCCATGTCCTCGAAGACGTCCTCCTCCAAGAAGCTCAAGAACTCTCCCGCGGTCAGGTCACTCCATAGCTCGCTGCGATCGAGGCCATAGCCGAAACCTCCTTCCTCCACCTTCACCTCGCACTTGATCTTCTTCCTGCTGTTCTCTTGCACCACGAACTCGCTCATCTCCGGCAACAACACCGCCGCCTCCGCCGTCCTCTTCTTCTTCATCATCGTCGTCGTCTCCTGTTCCTCCTCCTCGGCGGCGTGCAGCAGCGGCGTGTCCTCGGAGCTGGCAGCTGCTGCTCCGTTCTTCCCGGTGAGCCGCTGCACGAGCTCCCGGAAGTTGGCCACGTCGGTCTTGATGATCTCCGGCGCGATGATGTGGATGATCTTTATCTTCGGCCTCCCCTTGGGCACCTCATCAGAGGAGCCTTTCTGCACCGGCAGCGGCGTCGATGGGCTCATGCTCATGCTGTGGCACTCCCCCATTGTCGTGGTGAAGAGGAAGAGGAGAGGAAGAAGAAGAGAGCTAGAGAGATGATAGCTTGTGCTAGGACTAGGAGAAGAGAGAAATGGATTGTGAGAGAAGTGATGATGTGTTGTGAAGAGCTAGATATTGTCAATGGAGAATTGGAGATGATGTGGTGTTGTTCTTGTTGTTTTGGGGTTTGGAGTCTAGCAAGGAGAGGTATATATGGCTGTGGGATGAGAGGAGGTGACTTGCAAGTTGCAAGTAGAAAATTAAGGATAATAGGTTTCAAGAAAATTAAGGGTGTGTACAATTAAGATGTAGTTTCTAAAAAACTGATGTAAGGTATAGATACCAAAAAAACTAATTATGTGAGCCGTGAAAAACTATGGAGTTATTTAGTTGGAATAGTTATAGATTAGAACAATTCAATATAGCTTAAAAATAGGAAATTACGATTTCATAACTCAATTAACATCAAATATAATAATTTAATGTAGACGAGTGAAGGGATCCGGTTGCGGAATCTATGAAATGAGTAGCTTTCATTTTGTATTGTAAAAAAACTATTACGGTTAAAAAAGCTACACTTAAAAAAACAATTTAAAAAGCTGAACTAAATACACCGTAAACTATTTTTCAGCTTTGAACCCTTAGAATGGAACGATCGATGAACATGCCAACAGGTGTAGCACCAACAGGATGTATACAAAAAGCACATATATACCTAAACTATTGTTCAGCTTTGAAGTTTGAACCATTGGAATGGAACGATCGATGAACATGCCAACAAGTGTAGCACCAACAGGATGTATACAAAAAGCACATGCATGCATACTTTCTCTTCTGAAACCTAAAATGTTTCAGACTTTAGCATCGACTGACTAACGATGTCAATGCTAGTATGCTACTCGTGTATAGAAAAGTAGTGGAGATGAGCTGCATATGTTTGGTTTTACAGTTATAAAATGCTTGTCGACAGACAGGTAGCATGTCTAGCATAATGTAATTAATTTCTAATCCAGTGTGTTGTGTGCATATATATATATATATATTGAGAGGAGCATATGCTTAGGTAATCGCCAATCGCCATGCATGTGGATCGTTTTTTAGCTGCCCTAGACGATTGATTCATCTGTAAATAATTTGTGGCACACGCCAGTATAACTATAACTATAGATAGATCGCGAGTCGATATTTTACGCTAGGAACGGCTGCTCTAGCTATCCCGCCCTAATTGTCAAACGGTTACAAGCTACTAAGCTAGGGTTAATTTTAATTAGTGTGCATGCTTGCTTATAGAGACATGCCATTTTGTTTGGACTTTTTAATATAAAGTGCAACTAGATGGCGATTTCGAGCTGCATGCACGTGGTAATCAAGGGTGTGTTTAGTTGGGATTTTAATATAGTTTAAAATGTTAAAGGTGAACCAAATAGATTAATCCAACAACTCGTATTTACTAAAAGCTTTAGATTTTTGAAGTGCAAAATAAAAACTGATTAGATCTAGATTTTATAAATTATCAACCCACCACAATTGAATTTAACTACGGAGTTATTCTCTTCATTAGATATTATAAGCGGAAAATTTTATAGTACTCCTGGACCATTCATTTTCTTTATCCGATAGCTCAGATTTAACTAAGGTAACCTATTACTTCTATGCGAGGTAATAGGTCATGTTACTCTTTCAACTTTTCTGCCGCTGCTTCTCCATCCACTCCCGCAGTCTCCGAAGCACGAAGTCACAGTGCTCCGCCCGTGCGGTCGGTGAAGTGAACCATGTGCAACCGATGCCGGTGAGCTTCGACCTCGACGTGCACAGGTCGCTCTACGCGGATGGGATGTCGCTGTAGCGGGGACGGGATGCCGTGGCAATGGGGGCGGTGGACGAGAGCCGGGGCGTGGGCCCCACCTGCCGAGGCGTAGGGCGGTGGGGGCGGTGGACGGGCGCCGGGGCGATGGCGACGGACAAAGAACGACTAGAGGAGACGAAGAGAGAGAATGAGGGAGAGGAGCTAATTGGCTACATCATGTTAGTAATTTTTTATTAAATTAATTGAATTACACTTAATCAAGGATTGAGATTGATTTGAGCTCTTACCTCCGTAGGAGTTACATGGTGCACCTTAAAGGCTTCCCTGTAAGTCGTTTGACTTTTTAATAGATAAAGCTTTTATAACTTTAACTAATTTTATTAAAAATATATCAACAATTACAAAATCAAACTAGTTTTATTAAATCAATCATGAAATATGTCTTAATATCATATTTATTTGATAATGTAGATATTAATATATTTTTCTTTAATTTCGTTAAAGTTTGAATTTAAAAAAGTGAAACGATTTATAATATAAAATGGATAGTACGTAACAATTACTTACCATACCATATATATAAGTGATATTAATTTATTTATATTTCTCAGGTGGTGTCAACTTTCACACAGCTCTTCACAGCTGCTTTTTTCAACAACTACATCTCTCAACTAAACAGAAAGTCCGTGCGTGTACTATGCCCAAGTTGACCATTGGGGAGAGCATATGGACACAAATATCTCTCGACCTCAACCTCTGCACCCGTACACCTGTACGTAACTGTGCGCGCGCGCGCGGCGAACCCCACAGGCCCCGCTGCCCTCGCGCGCGGCGCGGGAGGGGAGGAGAGTGCAACGCTCTCGATCGCCTCGACGTACGTTACGCGTTCGCGCGCGCCGCCGCCGGGTGCGCGCGAGCGAGCGAGAGAGAGAGAGAGAGAGATCGAGCGAAACGGCAAGCGGGTTTGCGCGCGGCCGGTGCGCGCCGCGGCGCGGTCGATGGGAACGCGGTTAATGTTAATCTATGAATTTTCATAAATTAAACTCCTCTAGATCAATTCAATTTTATGTAAAAGTATTACAACGGTAACATTAAATTAATTTCAATATATTCATTATGAAATATCTTTAAATTATATATTTATTTGATATTAATATTTTTTTAAAAAATTTAATTAAAATTAGAAAAGGTTAACATATTATAATATGAATTTCAGGGCATCTCCAACCAACACCTTATTTTTGGCTCCCTATAACTAAAAATAGGGAGTCTCCTTATTTAGATTGACTCCCTATTTTTAAAACACTCCATTGAGCTCACTATATTTGCCTCCCTATATTTCACGTATCTATATTTTATTAATATTTTATAACTACCACCAATAAATTAACTTTTACATGTACTGTTAGCTGTAACATCCATGTTAATAATTTTTCACTCCTGTTATTAATTATTTCCATTCTTCATATAGTTTCAAGTTTCATTTCATTCTCTATAATTTTCACTCCTGTTAGTAAATTCTTTTCAACATCTAAAATTATTCTGTGATTAGTTTACCAAGTATTTATTGTATTTATTCAGGCCATATAATTTGTATGTATAAAAAACCAAAATATATAAAAAAGTCAAAATAAAAAGGATAGAGAGGGGTTTTGGCTCCCTAGCTTTGGGGAGGAGGGGAGCCAAAATAGAGAGTAGGATGAGATATGGAATGGAGTAGAAAGTTGGTTGGAGAGATATTTTGAAAAGATTTTGCTAAATAATAGGGTAGGGAGTGAGACGAGGGGTTAGATGGAGATGCTCTGAGGCTGTGTTTGGTTTAGTTTTTCTAACAAGCTTTTTGGTTGAGAAGCTAAAATCTAAACTAAGGTTCAGAGGCAAACCAACTTCTTCAAAAGTTATAACTTTTTATCCTAACTTTCACAGCTTTTCAGTCTAAACTTCACAAAAATTACTCACCATACCATAAAAAGTTTGAAAAGTTGTTCTCACCTCAACTTTCATAACTTTTCAATTTTTCCACAGTTTATAGCTTACAACATCTTTTCCACATCTTATGACTCACAACAATTTTTTCAGAATCTACGGCCAAACACCCGTGAGAAATTATGCGTGCTCAGGGCTCGACGAACGAAATTGTATGCTCGCGCGGCCGGTGCCGGGCCGGCGGTAAACAGGGCGGCCGTACGTCGATCAATTCCGCCATATATGTTCGTATTAGCGTTGATTTCAAAGTCGTCTTATAATAAATTAAACATATATACACGTATATAACAATTAATATACCTGAAAGCTACATACGAGACGAAGCAGACAAGAAGAAGGCGGCCACAACCTCTGACGTGACAAGAAGCAGCATGCATCAAATTGCTGTTTTTTTTGTTTAATTGCATCAGGGTCAACATCCAGAAAAGGAGACGTTGTCGGCTATATATTTTCTCCCATTATTCTATGAACGCCTGCCTACTCGCCACTCCTCAGGAGTAGCTTGTAGTCGTGGTGAGACCTCCTTGATTAGCTTATCTAATCCAGTACGTACGTACTCTCATAATAGTGCCGTAGTGGCCTCCAATTAAAGTGCCAAATGACACCAAATCATGAACTACCAAATCGTGTCGAGATTTTGATTTGAAATGCAGGAATCGTGTATGATTTTTATTGGAATTGGTTCAAATTTTATAAAATTTCTCTAAATTTCCTACGTTTTGGAAGGAGGCCTTTAAGTCGATGTTTTGAAATGCGTGCAGCTAAAATTTTAAATTTTAAATGACTAATATACAGAAAATACAGATTTGGTAGAATAAATTTATGGTAAACAATACTTTCATATTTGTCATGTGATTAGGGTCTATTTAGGAAGCTTAACATTATAACAAGTACTCATAGTCAATAAATATCTACTTCCTCCGTTTCAGAATGTAAGTCATTCTGATTTTACCTAGATTTATTTATAGATCAATATATATGTTTGGTATATGTATCTAGATTTATTGATCTATAGATGAATCTAGATAAGACCAGAATGACTTACGTTCTGAAACGGAAGAAGTAGCCGAGAAGAATCAAAAATCTGATATTTTCTTGTTTCTGTATATCAGTTTATTTCTAAATTTTATAACTACTAAGTTTTACTATTTAGAATAGATAAATTTTTAAAATACTTACAGCTGTTATAAACTTCTTCAAACAGAACCTCAATTACGCTAGAGAATCTGTCACCGTTCTAAACACACGTGGTAAAGAAGAAGCTCGCAGCAATTGGCATAGATTCCAATTTCCAAATCTTCCATTTGCCAAATGGGCGCGTACTAGAGAGTGAACTGTACATTGTTTTCTCGTCGCCGTGTACGAGCGAACAGTGGGTAGTACTCCACAATAATTCTTTGTCGTATGGTCGAATCTAGTGCAAGTTGCAGCGTATTTATACAGTACATGCACCCGAGACCTACTGTTTTCGATCGAGTCGTGTCAACCCTGCATAAGCGTACGACGCGGCCAATCGCTGTGAGTCCATCTCGAACATCTGTTCTTTGTGTGTGGTGTCAAAGCTCGTGTATTGGCCGCTGGTTGAGATTGAGATTAATCAAGGATTTATGTTTGGTTAATCTAACCACAACTTGGATATAATAACTAACAACTTTGCTTTCCAGCGGTGGTGCGATAATGCCAATATGCCAATTAATCATTGCATAAGATCTCAGAAGAGATCTATTTAAAAATTTAAACCTTATCAATGTTAGATTCGGTTTCGCCGTCAATTATACGATAGAATTTCTAGGCGGATTAATATTGGGCTAGTAACATAAGAGGGTGGACAAGGGCATAGGGTGTGTGGGAGTGAGAGGTGGTGAGAATGGCCCTAGCGGAAATAGGACTCATATTCTAATTAACTTAAACACATACTTAATCAGATAGCAAAAGAAAAGCCCACCAAAGTATACATACTAATATGTAAACGGTAATTAAAAGTAAAAATGAATTAATGGTTATGACCATTCGTCTCTTAGTCGCATTAATATTTGATATAATCCTAAGTATAAGTATGGTAAGAACTAACGTGTATTGAAATTATCGAATTAAGTGAAAATATGCTTTGTTTATATAAAATTTTTGATTATGGATATTATTTTGTAGGAAAATTTTATAGTTCTTGAGGAGGTACCAAGAGATATCACAATTTTTAGTGTTAATTTTAATAAGACATCGATAAATACTAAAATTAACACTAAAATTATGGTGCTTCTTATACCTCTCTAAGGACTGTAAAATCACTCTATTTTGTATCATGTACTGGGTTTAAATATGTAGAGACGGCCTGTTTTAGAGTATGTAGAAGAGATAACACATGCAAAATACACCTAATTAAGCTCTAGAATTACATTCCCTAGTTAAAAACTTTGGAGAACTGAAATGTAAGTATATCTATACCGAGGTTGACATTACGAATACGACATGGGCGCCTGATTGGTGGCGCCCTAATTCTCCGATGTTTCTTTATCAAGCAACTTGATGTTTATAATTGCGATTGGTTAGGTCCTAGTTCGTCCTTTCTTGCCCCTTGGCTGCTTCATGAGTTATTGGAAAAAGCGACGCCCAGATGGGAACGGGAAAAGACATGAGATGAGCAAGATGCCAAATGAAATATATTTTGTTACGATGAGATAAAAAAAGATTTAGTTGGAGAGCACGTTGCGTGCTTAAACATGTTTGATCCTCACAATTTTACTACTGTTTTGACTTTCAAAACATTACAAATTTATTGGTACATGTTAACATAATATATGTATATAAGCACCAATCATACAGTAAATGAAAAATTGAAGGGAAGAAATGGCAAAGCAGCAGCCCTGAAGCCTTGCAAAGTTATGAATTTTTTATGGTGTGGTTGATTTCAGAACAATTAGACTAGTCCTGGGCCAAGAAAAGATGCTCTTTTTCACACTGCCCAAAAAGATCGAAGCCTCTACTGGGTCACAGGCCCAAATGTGTTATGAGGCTCGTGTCGCTGCAATCAAAATGGTTTTCCTCGGACTTCTCTCTGGCGGGGGTTTTTCTGCGGATTTTCCTCGCTTGTGTCGCTGCAATCAAAATGTTATAGACCGCTCCTATCTTTTGATGTTCTTTCCGAATTCGAAAAATTGCATCTTTTTTTTCTTGTTTTACTGTGTTTCCACCACGCTCTCCTGCGTTTTGTTGGGTGTTTGTTCGTGGATTGGTATTTGCTGTGTTCCACAAAACAATGCACTCTGGCACGATTACCTGCTCTCTGATGTCGTCTCCTACATTAAGGGGGAGATTTGGGAGTGATTTAGTTGGGACAAAGTGTTCTTGGATCGATGAGATGCAATCCAAGAGAAGGAGAGGAAGTCTACTTGGATCGATGAGATGCGCACCAAGTGTGTTCGATGTATTGTATCTAAGAAGTTAGTTGGCCTTTGGTTCGCTTCTTCAGTAAACTCTGAATGGGTTTCCTGTTCTACTTCTTTATCTGTAGTAGTATATGAAAACTAACAGGCTCAAAATGTATCAGTGGGAGTTCTAATGCTGGCATGTGGCAATGGTGGAAATGTAGCTACAGGTCCAAACAATCAAGTTATTAGTCGTATGACTGATGGTTTCAGAATCGAAGTGCTCCCAATCCTATGGCAAATTTGTAAACCTCGAATCTTTGATTTAATTTTGCATGAGTGGCAGAGTCGCATGGTGAGATATAGTTTTTCTGTCTTTTGTTTTCTAATGCTTCTTGAGAATAATATAACCATTTATCTAGGTTAAATCATTGATGCTTTCCCTGACCATCACTGTATGGATGCCCTTGTTTTTTGAGTGTTTGAACAAGATTGTGCAACTAGTCCATAATATTCATATGCTCTCTTTGCTATTAAAATTGCAACTGACTCACTGTATTTTCCAACTTTCTTTAATTAAAATCTCAGTCAGCTTTTGTTGGTTCCTTTCTGAACATATTGATTTTCAGCAGGCTTGTTTTCTGTCGTTGATACTTGATAGCATATATACATATGACAGTATGACTTGTGTTTTTCTTGTGACTTAGGAGCTGTAGGTGCATGATCTGGTGCTGCTATCTGGTGTTTCTGTTCTGAATTCTCCCTCTCTTTTACTTCCCTTTTGTGGTGCCACCAAATAATTTTGGATATTCAGTAAGTATGACTACTAATTGGTTGGTCAAGTTAACCTTGTGGAAACTGTTGAATATCCATCTATCATGATTCATGAACTTGAGGGGCGGTTGCATGATAGAAATTGAGAATATAAAGGACATAGACAAAATTGACTTTGGGGGCTCAGATTCCCACTTCTTGAGTCACTGTCGGCCTGATAGGCACACATACTTGGTTTACTTTATCTACTTTCCAAACACCTTCCTTGCTCCCATAACATTTAGCTTCTTTTATGGATACCTTGCTCTCAGTTGCTCTATAGCCTTTTGTTCCTTGCCTTGTTTCAGTTAGCTTCTTTAATTGTATTTGGATTCCTAATTCCTTGCAATTAGCAGCAATTCTCTCTTTTTTGCAAGATGGGCACTGAACTAGCTGTTACAGGATGGTTCTTGTCACCTATTATACGGGAAATGCAAGACACTGCACTGTCCTATATAAGGGGGCAATTTAGTTGGGAGAAGGATCAAGAAAAGGATCTTGAGCGCCTCGACACTATCCTTACCGAGATCTTGGCCATCGTGGATGCCATTGAGAAGAGGGAGATCAACGATATCAACCAGAGGAAGCTGCTCCGGAAGCTCAAGGACGCCATTTACAGTGCTGTTGATGTGCTTGATAGCTTCCAGTACATGGCCCTGAAGTCTAAAGTCGACAGCCAGGCTATGGTAAGTCGCTTTACCTCATCTTGTGTTTACTTGGGTAAGCGCTTGGTAGGTACTGACAAGTTCCGGACGAAGTTGATTGATATGTTGGAAAAATTGGATGAGGTTAAATCAGCTGCAGATACCTTGCTCAAATTGGTTAGTTTTGATAGTGCTACTGCAAAGCTGCTTCCAGTCACACAGGCACGCGTGACTTCCCCTCTGAAGGAAGAGAACCACACATATGGTCGAAAAGATGAGCTTGATAAGCTGAGACATCTGCTGCTTGTGCCGAGTGATGATAGTGGTGCACCTGGACCTAGTAACCCATGCATTCCTGTCATATCAATCGTTGGTGTTGGTGGGATTGGAAAAACAAGTCTAGCACAGTTAGCTTTCAGAGATGAACTGATACGTGCGAACTTCGGTCTCAGGATCTGGGTTTGTGCATCCGATGTTTATGATGAGACAAGACTAACGAGGGACATTTTAGAATCTGTAACAGATGAAAATTACCGCAGTGTCACTAAATTTGACGAGCTTAAGAATGTTCTTCAAGAAAAGATAAGTCATAAGCATTTTCTTCTCGTGTTGGATGATGTTTGGTACGATGAGAGCAGGACAAAGTGGGAGAATGAATTAGTATGGAGCAAAGTTTTGTCGACATTGAGTACTGGACTAGGAGGTTCCAAAATTTTGGTGACAACTCGAACCAACAGAGCCAGTGAACTCCTACATGCTGGGGCTTCTTTACCTTTAAGCGGATTGAATAGAGATGATTACTGGATGCTATTCAAAAGCTGCGCCTTTGGTGAGAAACATCCGGGCCAGTTTCCAGAACTTAAGGAAATAGGAATGCAGATTGCTGAAAGATTAAATGGCTTGCCTTTAGCAGCAAAGGTAATTGGCCGCCTGTTGAATGTTGATTTGGACTCAAGTCATTGGAAGAAAGTACTGGAGAGTGACATATCAGATGATGTTATGAAGGTTCTCAGGTTGAGCTACCAACACTTGCCCATCCACTTGCAACTATGCTTCAGCTTCTGCAGCCTATTCCCAAAGAACTGGCGTTTTGATCCAAGGCGGCTTACAGACATGTGGATTTCACAGGGCTTTGTTCAGAAAGAGGATGGACATGGCAATGACACGAACGTTGAGGATGTAGCAAAGGGCTACTTTAATGACCTCGTACAAAGGTCGTTTTTTGAGAGATCTTGGTTAGACCTTCCAATAGAGTATGTCATGCATGACTTGATCAATGACCTGGCCAGGAATGTTTCAAAGGGTGAGTATGCCAGAATTGAGAGTGAGAAGCAAAAGGAGATCCCACCAAACATTCGCCATTTATCTATATCGGCAAATTTGTTGGACAGTATGAAGAAAGCAGAGATGAAAAACCTACGCACCTTACTTGTTTGGAGCAAATCATGGCCTTGCTGGAAATTGTCTCTTCCAAATGATGTGTTCAAGAAGTCCAAACACATCCGTGTTCTAGACTTGACTGGCTGCTGCTTGGAGAAGCTACCAACATCAGTGAAAAAACTGAAACATTTGCGCTATCTCGCTTTTCGGGTTCCTGAAAAGCCATTGCCCACATCATTGGTTCAGCTTTATCACCTAGAGGTTCTGGTCACAAGAGGTCACTCTTGTCGGGAAAGTGAATGTGTCAAACTTCCAACAAACATGAAAAAGAACCTACTCAAATTGAGAAAAGCTTACCTTTTTAATGTAGGTGGTGCCACGATATCTGGTTTTGCCGGACAAACTCTTCTGCATGGCCCGGGGGAATTCCATGTCAAGAAGGAGAGTGGCCACAGACTTGGAGAGTTAAAGGAGATGAACAATATCCGAGGACGATTAAGTATTAGGTTTCTTGAGAATGTGGAACATCCGCAACAGGCTGTTGATTCCCACCTAGATTGTAAAGAGTATGTCCAATATTTGCAACTAGAGTGGAGTGACCTTCCAAGGCCTGTTACTTCTGAGTTGGATTCTGATGTGCTCGAGGCCCTTAGACCTCACCCTGATCTTGACCGACTGAAGATCACAGGCTACAAGGGAACGAGGTCACCTACTTGGTTTGGGACAAATTGGATGCAAGCACTGAGTTCTGTAGTCCTTGAGAACTGCATGTGTTGGGTGCAATTGCCCCCTCTTGGACAGCTTCCTCTACTGGAGTATCTGGTACTGAGAAACATGCATGGTGTTAGGCAGATAGGTCAAGAATTCTATGGGAATGGTGACACAAAGGGCTTTCCGAAATTGGAAGAAATAGTATTCGATGGCATGCCCAACTGGGAGAAATGGTCGGGAATTGAAGATGGTTCTTTGCTGCCATGTCTCACAAGACTGCACATAGCTAAGTGCCCTAAGCTTCAAGAAGCACCACTCCTCAATGCAACACCAAGAGTTGAAGTGGAGATAACATCTGATTCCCTACCAATTTCATGTTTATTTGACTCCCTCGTGGCATCGGCATCATATCTGATCTTATTAGTCAGCTGCTACAGCTTCTTGAGTAACCTGAATACTGACCAACTAAGTCATGTGGAGGAGATGAACCTGAAGAACTGCGCCGATCCAATGCCAGCTTGTGGATTTGTCAGACTTAGCTCCCTTAAGATGCTCAGAATCAGCAACTGTTCAGTGTTACTGTCGTCAATTAGTGCAGAAGCAGATGAAGACCATGACACATGTTTTTTCCCTCAATCACTTTGCCATCTTGAAATAGTTGATTGCAATATTCAGTCCAGTCTGTTGCCAAGATATTTCCAAGGTCTAACTCACCTTTCTACCCTGTTTATTGATAGCTGTGACTCTATGAACTCGTTATCGTTTTCTTATGGACCCCACCACCTGACTGCTCTAGAAACCATAATCATCAAAGATTGTCTTGACCTAGCTTCATTGGATGGATTCGAAAATCTAGTTGCTCTCAGAAAGTTAGTGGTAGCAGATTGTAACAATTTCTGCTCCTTGCCAGCTGACCTAAATGCAGTAAGAACTCTCAACACATTAGCCATATTCGGGTGCCCAAAGATGAAGTTTCTCCCTCAGAATGGCATACCAGCTTCTGTACAGATAATTTTGTTGTCACGCTTGCATCCGGAGTTAGACAGACAGCTTCAAAGGAGGGAAGGTAGTGAATGGAACAAGATTGTTCATGTTCCTGAAAAGAAACTAGAGGTATGTATGACTCGTTATTTATACTTCCATTGTATTCTGATGGCGTTTGTTGTTTATGCTGCATTACTGCATGTAGTGTTGTTATATAAATTAGCTCTATGCCTGTTGTTCAAGCTGCATTATTATTAGTGTCATGATCTACAAATAAGAGCCAAATATCTCAGTTTGCTGTTTGATTTGCATATTATACTGGAGTTTCTTTGGCAAAAATGTTGTGAAGTCTCACAGTGGCCCTATTTGGAGGAGATTCTAGTAGCTGCAAGCTGTAGCTACTCCTAAAATCTATAGCTCTCCCAAACTGTTAAAATTCTTGTTTCACATTGTGAAACTTAATAGATGCAAAATTGGAAAATGAACCAGTATCTAGAAGCTGGAGAACTTTAACTTCCCTAGATTCTCACCCGTTAGATACTCATTTGTTGTTTTTCAGAATAGGAGTTTGTATTTCCAAGTTTTATTCTCGACCAAGCATGTGGATCCTTTCAATGTTCTAGACAAAGTTCAGTTTGTGAAAAAAGTTGTTCCTACACTAATATCTTGCTGTCTGGCAGGTAGAGCTAAATGATCTGTTGATAATGTTCCCAACCAATTCTTCCTGATGAGTGCTCATGTTCTGGCTGTGGGGTATAGTATGTCTTCCTAAACCACTCAATGCATTTGTTTCAACCAGATAGCAAGTGATGCACTAAATTGTTCTATGGGTGTGGGAACATTGCAAATTTTCTGTAAAACTTTTTTGTTTTTATTTCAGCTCCTGGCCTCATGTATGCATCTCAAAGTTAAGATTTTTTTGTTGTGTCAACATGCATGTAAACTACCTGGTTTGAGGTTCTGCCTTGCTTTCTGTTAAAGATGGCATGTATCATTGATAGATTCGGTATATACGGTACCGGGGCTGCTCGCCGGCGTTCGAGCAGCAGAGCTGTGACGGCGAGGCGAACCGCTCCACCGAGTTCAGGATCGCTCACGTGGGCGGCCTCGCCGCCGTACAAGATGTACTCCTCCACGGCGGAGCAGCAGTGCGGCGACTGCTTCTGCATGGCGGCGCCGTTCGACGGAACCCGCTGCTGACGAGCGCCGGACGGCAGGGGGAAAACGTCACGGCGAAGGCGCTGATCAAGGTCCGTACGAGCAGCCCTCCGGCGTCGGCGCCGCCCTACATACTACTCGCCACTCGGCTGCTCGGCGTTTCTCTCTTGCTGGCCACTGCGATCACCCTCCTGCTGCACTGCTGATGCGTCGGAAAGGACGACGCCGGCCACGACATGGTGATAGTTTTGATCGGAAAAGAGCTCCACCGAGCCACCAATGGTTATCACAGGTTGCTAGGAAGGGGAGGCTTCGTCGCTTCGACGAAGTCTACCATGGCGTGGCGGCCGTGGCCAAGTCAGTACACCCACCTCGCATCACGGTGAAGAAGCTCATCAACTCCATCGAGTAAATGCAGCAAAAGAAAAAGAAGTTGCCTTTCGAAATATAGTGTTTATTGAAGCAAAAAACATCGATATCTAAGATTTTGTGAAACAGGTGTCCCAAAATCTGGAGTTCTACGAAATTTACTCAAAAGAAAACGAAGAAGAATCGAACGTTAATTAGTCAAAAAGTTAGCATCGTTCAACCTCCAAATTGCCGTGATCAGATCGATCTTCTGTTTGGAAATCCAGGAGGTAGTCGGGACATAGCACTGAACACGTACCGCTAGCTCACGAGTTGACTCGATCGGACCGCGGCTCGAGTCGTCGTGCAAAAGTAAAGCCGCCGCTGGCGTTTCGATGCGTTGCGGTTGCCTCTCAAGACTTGACAGTTGACCGCGCCTGCTGCTGCCAGAGTCTCCGCGGAGGGAAGAAACTCCGGCGAACTTTTACGGCGCCCTAGATTCGCCGGCAGCGCCGGCGACAGCGAACGTGTGTGCCGTACTCCGTACACGCGTTTCACCGCTTGACGTCGTCACCACGGATTCATGGTGACGTAGGATTGATCAGTTTTAATTCTATCTTATATTTTAAAAAAATCAGTATAATTTGAGTAGAGCTAGTACAATTGCACAAATTGCTTTAAGGACACCAGCTAACCAGCCAAGACTCTTGGTTTAGAAAAAGGGTAAAGATTGAATGCCGTGTTAGTAGAGGCATTTTCCCAATTCAAACCATGGTTTGTTGCGTCAACCGAAACCTCTGTGTTGACGCTAGAGAGAAGAAAGAGTCAGTTTCTCCTGTAAAAACGGAAAAAACGAGCGTGCCTCGCCTGCAGCCCGCCCACAGATTCAACAATGCTTGATGCGGCGTGCTTGACCCGTTGACCGGACCAGACGATCCTCCCTCTCAAAAGTTAACGTGTCTATATTTTTATTTTTTACACATATTATATTATAGTCAATTGAATATCTATAAAAACATCAAAATACCTCGTTTTCGAATCTTTTTACATATATTATATTATAGTCAATTGCATATTTGATCTATAAAGATACATCATCGATGCACCAGCCATTTTGCTCGCATGGATCCCTCGTCTCCTCACTAAGATCAACTGGAGTGATCAGACGTTGCATTCCAAACTTGTGGAAATCCAGCAGCAGCTAGTCCCTGTCCCTTAAGGGGACAAAACACTGCGCACGTACGGCCAGCTGCTTGCGAGTTGATTCGGTCGGACCGGGAGACTTGAGTTGCGGTGCAAAAGGGGAGAGATCGAGCCGCCGGGGAGGGGGCACTCGATGGCAACAAGATCCTCTAACATTAGGCTCCTCTAATACTAAAAAGTAGTTATGATTATAGTCGTTCGGTTGAGATCTGATAGTGTGCAAGCTGAGTAGAAGCTTTGTGATGGTGACGCTCGAGCGAGGCTTCACGACGACTGAAACAGGATAGGACGGTGGCCAGCGGCGGAGTGGAGCTCAGGCAGGCCTACGGGGCCGAGCAGAGTGGCGGCCGACGGGACGGCGACGAGCAGGATGGGGGACGGTGCAGGGTGGAACGGGTGGTGGCGGACGCTGTTAGATCCTAGCATGAGCTCATGACCATGCTTGATTTGTTTTTTTCAGGCTTCACGACTCCTTTCATATAGCTCAGAAAAATGGCTTCTATCCCTGTCAGAAAAGAGAGTGAATTAGATACTCGGGGAATGCGTCATCAGTCCTCACTTCTCGCATATAACTGAAATAGCCAAATAGTCAAGAAAAATAAAAATTATCACAACATATATTACTGTATCACCTTGATGTCACTAGATATGTATAAAAGATCAATCCATTGATAAAGAAGCAAAATAACAAATTCAACTGCAATGCAACTGTACTTTTCAAGTTCTACCAATTCAAAGAATGGCTCTAGGTGTACTTTGAAGGAGATTGTGCAACTAATGCATAGTATCCATATGTACCCGTTGCTAAAATCAAAGGAAAAACCGACCATTTGTCACGCCTTCGTCTTCCTAGTTGACAGTCAGGTGGTCATCATGGCGTCGCGTTGCCGGCGCTGCTGTTTTGCTCTCTCCCTCGCCGTGGCGCTGGTGCACGAAGCGTGTTTGGAAGCGGCCGTGGCGCAGGGGCCGACCAACCTGACCGCCGGAGCCGCGCTGACGCCGCCCGGCGGCTACATCAGCAGCCCATCGGGCGACTTCGCGTTCGGCTTTCGCGCCCTCGGCTCCGACGACAACTCGGCCAAGTTCATCCTCGCCACGTGGTTCCGCTTCGGCTCCGGCGGAAATGCATCCTCCTCGTCCCTGCCGGCGCCGGAGTCCGTCGTGTGGTTCGCGAAGCAGTCGGTGTCCGGCGACACGGCCGTCGGCTCGGCGCAGTCCGTGCTCAGCGTCACGGCCGACGGCCAGCTCGCGCTCGCCGAAGCCGCCACCAACCGCGTGCTGTGGAGGGCGCCGATCCCTCGCCTGAGACGCGGCTCCGTCCTCGTGCTCCGTGACTCCGGCAACCTCCAGTTCCTCGGCGATTCCGGCGACGTCCTGTGGGACAACTTCTGGTACCCGACGGACACGCTCCTGCCAGGGCAGTCGTTGGTCATGGACGGCCGGTCCGAAGGGAAGATCTTCTCCAAGCGCGCAGACGCCGAGTTCACCACCGGCCGCTTCAGCATGGGCATCCAGACCGACGGCAACGTCGTCCTCTACGTCGACCTCCTCTCCGGCAACAGCCCCGACAACGCCTACTGGCAGGCCTACACCAACAGCCCCGACGGCAACACGACGGTGACCTTCGACGAACAGGGCCGCCTCAACTACACCCTCAACAACGGCACCGTCCAGAGCTTGATATCGAGCTCCGCCGCCGCTGGCGGCTACTACCGCTTCGCCAGAATGGATCCCGACGGCATCGTCCGCGTCTACGTCCACCCCAAGGCCGGCGCCAACAACGTGTCGTGGACAGTCTCGGGGGCGTTCCCAAGCGACGGCTGCAACAAGAGGACGTCGGGGCTGCAGGGCATGTGCGGGCCGGGCTCCTACTGCGTGGAGACGAAGGACCGGCACAGCTGCGTTTGCCCAACTGGGTACACCTACACCGACGCGCAGCACAAGGACAGCGGCTGCACGCCGGAGTTTGAGCCGGAGCCCTGCGACGGCGAGGCGGATGTGGGCAACTCCGACGAGTTCGCGCTCGTCGAGCTGCCCAACACCACGTGGGAGGCCTCCATTTACTACAAGAAGTTCTTGTCAACCACGGAGAGCCAGTGCCGAGACTACTGCCTCAGCGACTGCTACTGCACCACCGCGCTGCTGATCGCCAGAACTGACTGCGTCGAGATGGCGGCGCTGACGAACGGCCGGCAGGCGAACGACGTCACCACGAAGGCGCTTGTCAAGGTGCGTACTAGGGGTGGCGACCATGGTCCTCCGGCGATGGCGAATGCAAGGAGAGCACTACCCTACGTCGTCGCCACCGTTTGCTTGGCCTTCCTGCTGCTGGTCACCATCATCGCCGTTGGCTTCCTGGCGAGCAACCACTTCCGCAAGAACAGAGAGAAACAGAGGTTACTGACGACAAACGTCAGAGCTTTCAGCAGCAAGGAGCTGTATCAAGCCACCAATGGCTTCGCGAAGCTTCTGGGCAAAGGGAGCTTCGGCGAGGTCTACCATGGCGTGGCGAGGTCGCTGCACCCACCTGACATCGCGGTGAAGAAGCTCATCAACTCGAACGAGTTCAGCGAGCGGGAGTTCGCCAACGAGGTGCAGTCCGTCGGCCAGATCCACCACCGGAACCTCGTCCGCATGATCGGCTACTGCAATGAAGGGACGCACCGGATGCTGGTGTTCGAATTCATGCCGGGCGGCTCGCTCCGCGGCGTCCTCTTCGGCTCAGGCCGCCGGCGGCCGCCGTGGAGCTGGCGCGCCGAGGCGGCGCTCGGCATCGCCAGGGGGATCGAGTACCTGCACGAAGGGTGCAGCTCCCGGATCATCCACTGCGACATCAAGCCGGACAACATACTGCTCGACGGCAAGAACAACCCGAGGATCACCGACTTCGGGATCTCCAAGCTCCTCGGCGACCACCGCGTGCACGCCACGGTGACCAACGTGAGGGGCACCAGGGGGTACATCGCGCCGGAGTGGCTCCGCGGCGATGCGCGCGTGGACACCAAGGCGGACGTGTACAGCTTCGGCGTCGTGCTGCTGGAGATGATCTGCTGCCGGAGGTGCCAAGATCCGGTGCCCCCGGACGTCCACGGCGGCGGCGACGATACGGTCACTCTGTTTGGCTGGGCCAGGGAGCTGGTCGGCGCCGGGAGGACGGAGCTCATGCTGCACCACGACGACGACGACGGCAGCGTGGTCGCGGCCGACATGGAGAAGGTCGAAAGGTTCGCGCGCGTGGCGCTCTGGTGCATCGAGCCGAACCCGGCGCTCTGGTGCAGATGCTGGAGGGCAGCGTGGCCAACGCCGAGGCGCTGCCTGACCCGCCGGCATGCTACATGGACTCGTCGCCGGCTAGCCGTTAAATCGTTAATTGCATCCGCCAACTCATTACGACACTTTCTGCGCCAACCTCATTACGAATCAATGTGCCAAATGGGGCCTTCGTAGTTCGTACTCATAATTATACAAATCTTTTCGATTTTTACACAATAATTAATAAACCAATTTAACTAATTTTATTACTCCTTATCTATTTCTGTTTATACGAAAATATATTGTTGTTTATAAGAAAGGTAATATTTATTTGACAAAAACAAATATATAAAAAATCTATATTTAGAAAAGAGTTAGTATCTGCAATAAGATTTCTAGAATCTAGATTACACATAAAACAACAGTTTTTAAGAATGCAATATTGCAATAACTTGTCATAAAGTTTAGTATCTGCAATATTTGTTTCTTATCATCTTAATCCTCTTCGTCTATTTATAATGTCGTTCTATGTGCTGCATGGCTAAGGCCGCCGTTTTCCTCTTCCTCGCCGCCGTCATCAGCAGCCGTGGAGCACGTGCAGGCGGCGGCTGTCAGCTGTCGGACATCCGCGTCTCGGTGGCGGAGACGGGGAAGGTGGTGGAGGGGCAGCCGGAGTACGAGGTGACCGTCGACAACGGGTGCTCGTGCCCGCAGAACGGCATCAGGGTGAGCTGCCCCGGCGGCGTGCAGAGCGTCGAGCCGGTGGACGAGAGCAAGATCCGCGCGGAGGACGGCGGCCTCTGCCTCATCAACGACGGCATGCCGGTGGCGAAGGGGTCACCGGTGACGTTCACGTACGCGTGGAAGGAGCCGCAGGACTTCACCGTCGTCCAGGCCACGCCGCGGTGCTGACCGGCTGCGGAATCGACGGGGAGAAGCTATGCAAACGAGGTAAACGATGGCGGGAATAATGAAGTTTAAGGCCTCCTCTTGGAATAAGAATTTTTATTTTGTAAAATTTCTGCTTTCCAATCGAGTTCTAATAATTGTCATTGATTGAAACGATTAATAAATTTTCCAACCTGTGAGACGAATATGATTCAAGGTAGAACAGAAATATACTTATAAATCTCTTCCAATATGTAAAAGATCCAATGTCGAGAAGCATAAAAACACATTTGGATGAACACAAAAATAGAAAACAAGACGAACTAAATGCTGCAGCAAAGTTTTACGACAGTTGTAAATGTATGTATTATGCAAGGATACGAAATGTGTTGGGTTGATTAATACCAAAATTGTTGTTTGCACTGATTGACTAAGAAACTGATACTATACACCATCCGTCCCATAATATTGAAACTTAAAACTATATTTGATATTTTGATATTTTATAATACAACGAATCTGAACAGTATAAACGAATTTATTTATTGTACTATGAAATGTTAAAATATAAATCCGATTCTAGGTTGTAATATTATGGAACAAAGATTTTAGGTTGTAATATTATGGAACGGAGGAAGTACTAATCATTGACATGCATATGCAGTATGCTGCAGCCTGACTCAATGAATCCCTGAATAAGTGTATCTGAAATAACATCTAGACAAACTGTTTTTCAGCAGAGTAAAGTAAATTGCACCGTACGTATAAGAACTTGGCAAGTACACGTGATTTATCGTAACAACTTGAAAATTGAGCTAATCAGTACAACATATTAACTTAAAAATTGAGCTAATCAGCGAGCTAATCAGCGCAACATATTGGCTCGAAGGTGCGTTTTTACCTAATGAAGCGCCACATAGGATTATTTTGCGACATCACTACAACGATGTTTGTCGATGATCTGAATCGTCTTGAATTGATTATTGTACGCTACATGCTATTTGTCTGAAGTAGTTTCCATGCTGCATCAATCTTCTACGTGCCATCATCGATCATCTACTTTACTGTACATCTGTTGGTATTTATTTCTACTGAATACTGAAAGTTCAGAGGCAGCAATGAATAAACCAAAGGTGCGAACTAAAAATGACATTGCATTATATTTTTTATGAACTATGCAACACTTCCCGTGTTTCAAAAGCACTGTGTGATTATGTTCTGTTTTACTAGCACATAAAGGATGAGTACCACAGTTTGCTGCATGCTAAAATCTTCAGCACAAGAACTTAAAGAACTACAAATTCAAAGAGGCCAGATGTTACATGAGACGAATTCTCCAAAGTATCACATCCAATCTTGTGGGTTTAATTCAACCAACAGACCAAAGTTGTAAAAAAACAGTAACTGCACCAATCCATGAGAAATCCCACCAATCAGGTAATACAAAAGGCAACACAGTGTAGATGCACGTTAAGGAAGGTGACATTCAATTTTCAGAGAGCATACATGTATTCATTGGTCTTCAGTTAATGCCAGACAGACAGGTGAATTGCAGACAAACATCGATTGCATTCGCTATAAAATTTCTTCTCCAGCAAATTTGCCACTTCCACAAGAATAACCTTGAATGAACCTATTCTGCTAATACCTTGAATAAACTGAGTTATACAGTTCTAAAATAAGACTGAAACATCAGCCGCTGATGTTGCCTAGCCAGAAGAGCATAGGGAACTGCACGACCGCAAGGAAAAGAAGAAAGTAGTGATTCC
>KE372767.1:124390-140701 GCA_000418225.1 Zizania latifolia | reverse complement strand
GCTGAGTTGCCCTACTACACTCACCATATCCAGATCGCTTCTCACCTATCACAATGACACCACGTGCCATTTGTTGCTCTGGAACCTCACATTTCCCATTGAATGGTGGCATATAGCAAAACCTGAAATTTCAGAATTTGTCAAAACAAAGAGGACAGACAGGCTATGCCCATGTAATCTTTACTGAACCAAGATATTGAAGTTTCTGTTTCTTGTAGTTCTATAATTGTGATGGTAAAGACTTTGGGCCTGTTTGTCTTAGTTTTTTACGGTTGCAGCTACTTATAGAATTTTAAATTGAAACAAATGATTCAGATTCTGCACACAGATTGTGAGAATCAGTAGCTACATAATCTAGAAATAAACTAGAATTCAAAAACTGAAAAATACCAGTTTCTCCAGATTTTTACTCAGACTAGCTAGCTACTAAAAGAATCTCCAGCTGAAACAAACAGACCATTTAAAAGATTTTTACTTCCCATTTCCCAATGAATAGAGTTTCCAATGCAAACACCTTTTTAGCTGATAATACTAAATATAACTGCAACCTAAATATTCATCTCATAAATTGATGAGCCAGCAGGATGAACTTGTCTAGTCCACTTCTCGTAAAGAAATTTAACATTCATATATCAAACTAAGACATGTAAATTGTTTCTAGAGCTGTGCCATAGCACTTAAGAGCACAGTTGATCTATTGCAAACTAAGACAATGAATTTTACCCAACAGCATTGTTATGCCACACAAAATATCCATAGAATAGGATATGCAAACCCGAATGATAAAAGAGCATGGTTGGCCGATACAAACCATTCTTCTGGCAGAGAAGTTGTATTGTAGCCCGCAATCAATATTCTCCATTTTCGGCAGCTGTTGCACTGAACCCAGTCATGATCAGCTTTGTAGCGCTCACCCCCTTTTCTCTGGATAAAGAAAGTTATGGAGTGATTAGTGCTTAAAAAGAGAAGCAGCAGGAAGTTTAAATGAGAAGGATGAGCTATGGGCCTGGTGGTGGGAGTAGATGTGTCATTAATACACCTGGGTTTAATTCCAAAGATAGACACAGTGTGCCTTATTTAATCAAAGTGTATAGAAGTGTGTGCATTCCATGGAAAGCTCATCTCCTGCTCTACAAAATTATTAGCATGTGTGGCAGGTGCGTGCAGTTTGTTTGTCTTTGTGACATAAGCGGAGTGTTTGAGGTGTCTCTCCTCTTTCTACTCTCAAAAAAGAAAAGGACTGTAAAATGAGAACTTCGTCTGAAAACAGGAATTGGAGAGCATTCCACTTGATATGGATGTTTTGTAATAATTTAGAATGTCTTTGTGCACCATTTAAGGCTGTTGTTGACAAAGTTAAAAGAGTTTTGAGAGCATCCATTTTAGGACACTTTTTTTGACTGGATTGTTACTCGATATATGCATGATCAGAAGTCAACCTATGTTGTATGGTGTTGTCAGCTACTCACACCTTGTTCTTGTCTTCGCAGAGGTTTAGTTATTGTTCCATGCAAAGAGATATTAAAGACTAAAGAGAACTTCATGGCCAGATATGCATGAGCGGTACCTAAAATATTTTCAAATATGAACTGAATCATGCAACGTGCATTCATACCAATTCGAGTGTGTCAAAATTTTTGTCCCAGTATTCATCCGCTTCCCTACCAAGCCACTCCTCCAGTTTGGCATACATTTCACAATCTTGAAACCCCTGTTTATTGTTAAGAACCCATGAATTTCCATCTTCATCATCCTGTAAAAAAGGTGAAGTTTATTCAAGGGACACCACAAAGGATAAAATAACAAGAACTGAATTCATGACAGTAAGATTCTGAAATATACAATAAGATCTGTGATATCTGCAACTCCTATTACTCCACGTCCCATGTCAGCATTATGCTTTTGACCTCCAACTCGTTTGTAAGACTGAGAAGAGAACATAGAATCAGGAGAAGTTTAGAAAATATACTGCACATGTGACGAGGGAATATATCATTCGTACTAATTTATTTTTTGCGCAGCATGAAAACCAGAGTGCAGATAGCTTCCATAATAAAACAAATGTATGTTTGTAGACTTGTATAACATATAGCTGAATAAACTTGAATAAGAAAAGGCCCAATGCCCCAATGTCAATATAATTCCTGCAGATAGTTGTTACATACATTCAAGACATTTCCAGTTTTCCATGCTCAACAAATGTGGGGCTAAATCTTGTCTGTGCAGCCTAATTTTCTAAAAGTGTAGTGGTTTGTACATTGTATCAAATGTTGACCTTGAACAGTCATAATTGAATGATTGAGCATCGTAAATAATTCTAATGCAAAAATGGTTTCGGAGAATCCATGTGTGAAATACAACTGAATGGAAGCAGACAAGTTTGTAGTGAAGAGTTTACTTTGATACCAAAACAGCTAATCTCACCTCTATTAGACGGCCATGCCAATACAAGAAAATTCCACAGTTCATTCTGTCCCATTCTACATTGCTCCTTCCAAGGGTCAATTGAATTGCCCTACCCATAATTTCACCAGAAATAACAGAAGTCTTGTTAAGGGTCTTTGCCAAAGGGCGGGTTTTGACCTACCAAGAAAAAACAGTAAATGAACAAAATATGAATGTGCCAAAACATTGAAAAAATGGCATATGGGTATTTTACCGAAGACCCTTGGACAGATATCTTCATCCGAGGATTCAGGAACATAACTTCCAAATATGATTGAAGAGAATAGTCCAATGGCACCTATAAATATCATGAAAGAATTAGTGAAGCCAGACAACGTTTTCAGCGTTTCCATGGAACAAAGTGCACAGGAAGAAAATAATACACTGATGCCTTGACTAAAAACACGCAATCATGCAGAACATTCAGATTCAGAGTACACAATGTGTGAAGGCTATGCCACTAAATGCTCATCAGGTTCCTGAAATCAACCTTAAGGAAAGTATACAAACCATACATTCATTTATTTTAACCGATATCACAGCAACCCACCAGAAACATGCAATCAACTGCCTCCTGTATCCAAGATAATTTTTTTAAAAAAATAAAATATCGAGGAAAATTTACAGTTCATACATTGTTACTTGTTTGTCCTGGACGTGATCTGACTCTTCTTGAGCGGATTAGTATGTCTCCACGACCATGGTGGACAGGATTTTCAGATGGCTTCCCTGAACTCCAGTCCAAGGTGTAATCTGCACCCCATCTATCTAAATTCCATATATAAATTTGTGTTCCAGTACCATCTTCACCAAATATCCCTAGTTTTTCTCCAATGAAATACTCGTTGAAGGGAGAAAATTCCTTAATAGCATTCAGGTTATATTCTGCAGTAGTTTCAGACTGGACACTAGAATCAACTTCCATGTATTGCCCTTCCTTACAATATGTCACCACAGGTATCTCAAGATTCTGCAGCAAATAGCACTGTGTTAGCTACTTAGCTTTAGAATTACCGTTCTGAAAGACTAAGATTGAAGGCAGTATGTAGAACCATGCTTACATCTTTATTTTCATTAAAAGACTGAGAGAGAAAGGCCACTGATCTGGAAGACAAAGTTTGGGTTAGCACAATTGCATCTTTGCCAAGTTTCATGGTACCAGTCTACAAAATAGCAACCAGAAAACAGTAAATTGATAAGAATAACAATAATTTTCACATCAGCAAACACGTGCATGTACAAATGAGGCCGAGCAAGATTGCAGACATGAAATAAGGCATACAAATATGAGATGTGAAATAAACCATTTTGAACACTAGCAGAGGGAGAGTATGGATTTTACCTCTTCAAATCAAGAGGACTAAATAGCATTACCAGTGGGTTGCTATTCCTATCAGTGAAATAGGAACTTCAAAATGACAAAACTAACATTCATTTGAGTTACTTTGGTGGTGCAGTTTAACATTGTACAATCCTAGACTCCTAATAATACCAACTTACAAACAGAAAAAGGAAAAAGGGAAGTAAGGAAGCTTGGAATAGCAAAACCTGTCTAGCAGTGACAACAAATAACTAGCACCTGCAGTGAATAATATGGTGTGAAAAGTGTGTTTGGAAGTATGTTGAATAATACAGAAACAAGTTCTATTTTACACACAGTTAGTGCATATAGGCTGAGGTAACTGAAGTTATGTATATGGCACTGCAGACAAGTAGACAACAGAGTTTCCATTATATTTTAAATAAATCAGACATGCCACATCAATACAGCATAAAAGAAGATTGAGATGTGAAAAAAAATTGTTTAAAATCTCAATCCATAAAGTAGGCTGCAGCAATGATACGAAACAAATAACTGGACAGGGTAAGCATAAAGACATGAAGAGAGAAAGATGATGCCAATTGTTTACCTTAAATCCAATTCCAAACCTCCCAATCTGATCCTGGCGATGCTCATCTGGTCGTTTGTGACCAAATGAGATCATTCTCATCATTTCATCGTATGTCATTCCATGCCCATCATCAATTACAGAGAAGACAGGAATTTTTCTCTCTGCTTTCTTCGAAAACAAAATTTTGATAGAAATATTCAACCTTCGAAAACAAAGATTTGATAGAGGAAAAGTTTCAAATATCTTTAAAATATGTTAACACTAGACAGAGAAAGGATTGCTTCATAGTTCATACACATATCGCTGCAGACTAAATTCTGAAAATATGGCAGAACTATTTCATAAAGTTTGTACACTATTAAATACACATGTTATAATCATCTGGAAGAGAAGCAAAACAAGATGATAAACTCTCTTAACTAACTAGATCACACAGTGCAGCAAAGCACAGCACCAGCAATTCCAAAGAGCATCTAAAAAGTATTTCAAAAATAAATAAACATTCTCTTTCGACTTTCAAGCTATACAACCTTGAAAAAATGGCCGTACCTTGATGCACCTGCATCTCTAGAGTTGTCGATAAGCTCTGCTATTGCTCCAAAGATCCAGCCAGCATGTGTCTGACTGAGTGTTCGCAGATAACTCGGATCTGTGCTGACAAAATTTTTTGCAAGAGCGGTTGTTCTCTTTTTCACTATTGGATCTAAAATTTTAGAACCATCTTCAACAGACTCGCACGGTGATAATTCTGGAACCGATTTATGCAGCTCTCTGACACGTGAAGCATTCATCTCCTTAGGATTTGGTCCACTGTCACAAATCTCCTCTCTCATATATGACTTTCGATTCATGGAGCCAAACCGGAAATCACTTTTATATGATCTCTTTGAAGCATTCGCCGCAGCAATATTCATATGTCTCTTTGCTGGCACAATAGATAAGTGAAACAACTGATAGTTAGAAGAAATAAACTGGGTCATCACAAGCTCATACTTAATTACATGCATATGATGGTTTATATATTTGATGTTAATTATAGATATAGCTACCCCCAACACCATGAGCAAGGAATAATCCGAATGAAGAAAGTAAACAAGTAAACTCCAATGGCATCTCTCGGGATAATAAACGAACATAAATAAATTGATATTGATGAAATGCAGATTACTGAAATATGTGCCAATGGACAATGGTGAATTGGCTACCCCATATATATATAGCAGGCCAGCCAAAATAAAATGAGAAGTGAATGATCCAAGCAAAGCATTCCTGTTCAACAAGCAACAAAGAAAAACGCTCACCAGATATTCCTGTTATCTGTTTGCAGTCTCCAGGATCTTCTTGTACAGTTTCGTACATGATCACCGCATGTGAGAAGTTAGGGCTTTCACAAGATTGAGGTGCAAGAATATGGAAAGTGAAGGAGCTGAATCTAACAACAGCAGCCTTCAAGAAATACCAAAAAAGAATAAGGGCCCCACATTACAGACAATGGAATAGAACTACAAGTGCTAATCAGTTGGGAAGAAAACCCTGCCTACATGTCCAACACCTACCCAATCAGGAAATCATAGTGTAATCTTTCAGGAAGTAATATGGTTAATCCTCAGTCCCATCTTACTTAAAGAAAGAAGTAACATGGAAAATATAACTTATCTTGTGTATTTACAAGAGCAAATGAGCAATTATGAATAAATATCCACACAATGGAAATAATAGTTACCCTCTGATTGTCCCAGAGGAAATGCATGAATTTTCCCCACTCACTATGCTGGCGATCATCTTCAGGATCAGGAAGCAGTGAAAATTTCGGGAAATCGCTCTGCTGGTATACCTTAGTTGGTACAAACTTAATAATCGACCAAACCGAGGGCCTGTGAAAGGAAAGTGCAAATTACTCTAATCTAGTGTTCTGAGTTGATACAGAACATTAGTGTAAAATTCAGCCAAGTATGCATACAAAGGTGAAAAGCTCAGACACAGGATGCCTCCATAAAAAATAAATAGTTAAATAGGGGGTCTCAGTCATATGCATTTTTTTAGACATGTCGATTAATTGTTTGTACACTGACAAAATCAATAGTGTAGTAACTGCAATTCCAATCTACCACTATCTTGATGCCACAAGATGAGATTGGTCATTGGTGCCTTCTTTTTTGGTTTGTGAGAATGGAGGGCTTGGACAAATATTGAGAAACTGTTGGAACAATTCATCGGGAGATTTGCTCTTATGCCACGCATAAGTTGGTGGTATTTGCTCTTTTGCCCCATATGAGTATATGACATGTGGCTCCTGGACCCAGTTGTCATACACACGGGGCGTGACAAAAGAGTAAACACCACCCAATTTTGTGGCATAAGAGCAAATATTCCCAATTCATTCAACCAGATGAGGCTAGTATTTAAGCATGGACACACCAGCATTGAACTTGATAATAAAGTGGAAAAACCCACCAATCTACAGTGTAAACTAAACTAATCAGTGATAATATGCTATAGAAAACATGAATAATTCTTTATTTACCAATAGTTTTGGCCCAAGTGAATGATCTGAACTTGTAAAGTATTCACGGGTCAGAAAAAATAAGATCAACTTACACTTTTATTGGAAGATCACAAACTTTGGTGCGGCATATCTTCTTTAAATCCTTTTGTAGCAATACATAGTTCAAGCCACCACCTACCACCAAAAAATATCCTTCAGGAAAATATATTCTACCAAATAAAACACAATCCAAATTCTGAACAATCTAAAAGAAGCAAGCATACACCATTCGTAATATGAAAGTGTTAAAATAGTGGCATTATTTAACAGCTGCCTTTTAAAATCATACCGATCAGCTGTAATTGTTTACTTATTTCATTTTAATGTTACTCATATCTTTAGAAAAAAAAATGGCAAATTAGATCTGATAAGTAGAAAACTACAATATTGTGAAATGAGCACTTGGACCCTAACCATGTGTCCAAATCTACCAATAGTGTTGAAAAATTGAAAGTATAAAACTACAACTATTAATATAGTAGGAGCATAGATGGAACAATTATAGAGTATCCAAATTAAAAGTACCGGTCGGTGTTTGCGATATGTGCAGTTTCAATTATACAGCTATAGTTTGCTGTAGTTTCCTCTTAATTTTTCAGGGGAGCCTGATCTACAAAAAATTATATGTCTATTCCTTTATGACAACAACACTTCATATGGTCATACCTTGATTTTCATGTGGTGCCTCATTTATATCAAGAGTTCCATTCCCCATCTCCTCTTCACCCCCTACAAACAGCAATATCCATCAAACGATAAATATACAGCTATAGTTTGGTTTAGTTTCCTCTTAATTTTTCAGGGCAACCTGATCTACAAAAATGATATGGCTATTCCTTTATGACAACAACACTTCATATGGTCACACCTTGATTTTCATGTGGTGTATCATTTATATCAATAGTTCCATTCCCCATCTCCTTCTCTTCACCCCCTACAAACAGAAATATCCATCACACTGTAATTATTTTTTCTCAAAGCGTAAGATAATGGGCATGCATGTACATCGAAACTAAATCAAGCATGTGTATCAACTAAGCAGGTCAACTGTCCATGAAGTTGAACAATAGAATCTAAGCAAAACATAAAATAACAAAACTATTCTGGAGTAAAAGATGACCATTAAACAAGCCAATAGACTCAGGAATGTAATAAAACAATAATACAACATTCACGTATAAAATAATAAATACAGCATTCATTAAACTGTACCAGGCATTATTGATTGCCCAGACGCAGCACAAGTGATACAACATTCATGTAGAAAATAATAAATTCCAAAAGAAAACACCAAAACTGGAGGCAAGCCAAACGCAAAAATATATGGAGGCAAATCATATATCCCAAAAGATTAAAAAGATGCCAGAACACATGCTTAAAGCTCACATTGTTAACATAACAGCACGGCAACAGATGACTCCAACTGACGTGATGCTACAAAACCATCAAGTGCAGACCTTAATCAAGTCAGGTACTGGCAAGTGGCAACAAATCTCAACTCTCCAGTACACGACAAATGCAGACCCCCCCCGGGGCCCCGCCCCGCCGGCCGGCCCCAAGGCCACAAAAAAGGCCACGAGTCATATCAAATGCCCTTCTCACAGCCTGACATAACTCAAGTTGCTGCTCCGATTCCACTGTAAATGAAACCAGAGCGACACGCAGTACTCAAGATGACCAAAAGTAGGGATTTATGCTGCTTAGTGCTTGCTACTTCGATTACACCCAGATCTCGTTAAAAGAAACCGCCTTCAACCCAAAATAATCAACAAAAAAATTACTTTTCTTTCGTAAAAGACCGAAACAACTCAAAGCGGAGAGAGATCAATGCACAAGCACATTTTTTCCGCAAGGAGAAAAGGAGTAAATTAAGGTCAAAATCCAGCCTCTGATCACGCACCAACCACTACGCAAGCACGTCACGAAAAACCACAAAACCCACTTCACCTCAAAAATCCACAAACCCCAACTGCCCCAAAGCACGAAGCACGAACAAGAACAAGTACGAACACCCTCGAGCACTCCGCACCGCGAAGACCCAGAGCAGGCAAGCGTTACTCCGGCTTCTCGCGAGCGCGCGCGCAAGACGCACCCACACCCACCCCCGCACGCTCGAACGCTACCCCCACGGAACCCTCTGGGCAATCCATGGCGCGGCGAGCCCGGAAAACGGAGTGCGAAAGGCGAAGCTAGGGCTTGGCGGGCCATTACCGGCAGGGATCGGCGGCACCCGGCGGCGGCGGAGAGCCAGTGCGATGAGACGGTGGCGGAGGCGGGCAATACGGAGGAGAGCGTGAGGCGAGGAAGGCGGAGCCGACTGCTCGTCTGCTGCTCTCTATATAGTGCCCACGCGGAATGACGGAAATGCCCCCGGGTTTTCGCACGAATCGCGACGCCTCGCTCTTATCCTCCGTTAATTGCGTTATTTAATTACTTTTGAGTGTTTTACCGTTTTACCCTACGCGGTAAATTTGGCCGTCGCGTCCGCCGATCGCCTCGCCGGCGGTCATCGCCGGCGCGGCCATATCATCGTGCAACTCGCGACACGTCACCGCTCTACGTTCTCCTCCTAGTCCAACTAACCGTACGTGCCATTAACGCCTGACCACCAAATAGGAATGCGTGCATGTGTGGCCATAATCCGGCGAAACTTGGGGCTTTTGCTTCTACGAACTAAAGTTTAGTCCGTATCGCATTAGATGCTTGACATCAATTTAAAGGACTAAACGTGAACTAATTATAAAAATAATTGCAGAATCGAATGATTATTCGCGAGATGAATCTATTAAGCATAATTAATCTATGTTAACAAATGTTTACTGTAGCATCACATTGTCAAATCACGGCATAATTAGGCTTATTAGATTCGTCTCGCGAATAATCCACCGATTATGAATAGGTTTTGTAAATAGTTTACATTTAATACTCCAAAATAGTATCTAAATATTCGATGTGACAGGGACTAAAGTTTAGTCCCTGTAACCAAACGAGACCTTAGGTTGTCAATTATGATGTTTTGCAAACAGTACTCGTGTTCTATCTTACCATATCAGTAAAACACTATCTCTGAAAACTATATTTTTAACCCTAATTTCTTATTATATGTCCAAAATAAATATTTTATACTATTATCTTTTCTCTCTCTCCCTCTCTCATCCAATTATTTTCCATCTCTGTCTTAGATAGCGTGAAGATTTAGTGTCTTACTTAAGACATGGTGTTTTCATTTTAATTCTATATCTTTATTAATTTGATTACCACATCAAATTTTTACTTATATAGCTACTCATTAAAAGACACTAGCTGAGGTGGAGAGTTAAAACTGTCAACATCTCTATCTTTAATTAACTCGCTAGGATACAATGTGAAACTTGGCAAATCTGCAGATGTACATATGCTGTCATTATGCAGCGAGAAGCAAGCACGATCTTAACAATAGTATCTTATTTCTTTCTATATGTGCACGGCATACCTAAGCCGGCATGTCTAGACCAAAATTATTTTGACACCTCTAGCCATTATTGTCGATTCTTTGATCTTTGTTATGCCCATTGCCATACCTATGCGTAACGTCTCATCTCGTATAGGCTTCCCTATAACAAGTTGAGTCGCTACTTTATAAATTAAAACAAATGCTAAAGTGATATTTATACGGTTCACTTTGGCATTTGTTTTAATTCTTCGGGGTCTTACAAAAGCAACATTAGAGACGTGCAGAAGCTTAATACACATATACCTTGGACCGATTACTACGGTTGAAATAACGTCTAAAAACAAAGACATACATGGAAAAGTTTTAAATTTAATATTAATAGTCATAAATTAAAGTTTAGATTTTTAAAATTTTTAACATAGCTAATCAGAGCTAAAATAAACTTTCTAGTGTTTTTCTATCATTTATGCTTTTCTGGAAATTGGAAAACAGCAAATGCTGTACTGTTTAATTGGGCTTGCTGTTTAGGCCTGCCTGAATAAAATCAAGCGTACTGCTCATGCGCAGCCTAGCCCAAACGGAGGTATTATTCTCTGGAAAAAATTGAAGCATTAATCAAATAGGCTCTTATTTTCAGCCTGCTAAGAAATAACATCAGAAAAATAAATAACATCAGGGACTCGGGTAGAGGCGTAGATCGTTGCAGGGACAGAGCTTGGCGGCGGCGATTTGGGGCTCCGGCGAGGGGACTCGGTTCGGCACTAGCTTCAGCAAAAATGGAACCGACGACACGCCAGGGTCACGCTCTCGTACTTGCTTCGAGATATTGAGGCAATGAGAGGGAGAAATGGCGCTTACCGAACGGGAACAGAGGCGAGCTCCGGTGAACTGGATGCGAACCGGGGATTTTCGGTGGCTTGACAGTTGACAATGGCACGGCGGCGAGCAGGGCACGACGCGCGTAGTAGGAGGGGAAGGAGGAAGGACTGCGTGTACCGGCGGTGGCAGGCGAGCGGGGTGCGGCTCCACCGCTCCAATGACGCGACGTCACAGGGGGTCGTGGACTCGTGGCTCTGGCTCATCGGCAGAAGCGCAAGCTAGGGTGCTGGCCGAGTAGCTGGCTGAGGCTCACTGCCGGAGTAGCCGTTGCACGGCTCTGGTGCCTCTGGCGTCAACGGAGGAAGGGACAGCGGAGCTTGCTTCGGTCCACGGTGCAAAGAGGTGAAAAGGGGAAAGGTTAACCGGGCAATGGATAGCCCGGGGGGACATGGCTTCTATTTTCCCTTCACCACTGTTACCTCGATCCGACCTTCGCCTCCGCCTCCGCCTCCTCTAAGTCCGTCGTTTCTACCGCCGCCTCCAGCTCCACATCCCCGCCCACTACGCTCTCGTTCCGGATTAACAGGTGTGTTTGGGTCGGTATGATATAAAAATACTCCATATATCTACCCCTAGACATGTAAGTTATACATAACTAAATGCAACCCCTACGGTGAGAATTACAGCCAAACAATCTACGACTAGATCATCACCTATGTGCCTGGTAAAATACCTGGCCATCTGCTCCAAGGACTAAGAGGGTATTTGGTTCCACGGACTAAAGTTTAGTCCGTGGCACATTGGATGTTTAGATATCAATTTGAAGGACTAAACATGAACTAATTATAAAAATAATTGTAGAATCGGAGGATTATTCGCGAGACGAATCTATTAAGCCTAATTAATCCATGATTATCAAATATTTACTGTAGCATCATATTGTCAAATCATTGCGTTATTAGGCTCATTAGATTCGTCTCGCGAATAATCCACCGATTATGAATGGGTTTTATAAATAGTCTACATTTAATACTCTAAAAAAATATCTAAACATTCGATGTGACAGGGACTAAAATTTAGTCCCTGTAACCAAACGGGGCCTAAGGGTAGACAATGTGTTGCATGTATTGGAGTGACCATAGCGGGGCTAGCTAGCTAGCAGCTTTCACGTTCTATCATCTATGCATACTGATATCGTTACTTCCATCAATTACTAATGATCGATTGTTGGAGGTGCTCTCTAAGGATCGATGTGCAGAGTTAAAGACTTCAGCCGTATCAGGAACTAATCTGTCCTGCCATGCAGTGTACTGGTTCGTTAATTATTTGACTTACCAATCTCAGATCAGCTCAGTGGTGAACTGGTAATCAGGGAACTCAGAGAACTGAATCGGTGAACTCTGTAGTTTCTGAAAGGGATGTGTGTACCAAAGCAGACCAAAGTGCACAGGATAGCAGAGAAGTCACTACGTACGAACTCACGACTCTGCAACTGTGCAAGTGCATAATGGCAAAGCAGGGTACACTTTCTAGATAAAAGCAGGGTACCCGAAACATAGCTCGTATTTTTGTAGGTATATCTTTTCGCCTGTAGCCTTCTTGGTTCTTACCATCTCACGTATAATAAATGCTATTCTTTTCAATTCACCTCTCAAAAACTTCAAATGTACATTTAAGACTATAAATTACTTTAAATGAAAAGGTCAACAACTAGAGCTCATCGAGCTGCTTATCTTTCATATATAACTTTCACGTAGAGTTTGTCTCCATCAGCGAACCTCACCTTCTGGTAATTTCCATTATTTGTCAATGATTTCTTTCAGTAATCTGACAATTGTACAATGATACAGATCACATCGCCAACACTCTTAACTTAAACATCTAAACTACTGCCCTCATGTGCCTGTGCCCTAGGCCTCTTACATGTTACAACTAATGCTACAAAACTGGACGGTTAATGGTACACGGTAGTCCCCAACCCAAGTCATAGGAGCAACAGATTACGAACAGCATGGCACGCTTTTCTCCTCGAATCTCCACGAGTTCCCTCGGGAAGCACATGCATGCTACAAACTCGAAAAGCACAAGCATGCCAATCAATGTCCGTTTCCCCCACTTTGTTCTTCAGAGGGAACTTAGAGGTCATCATCATCCATAAGTTCATCTGGAAGGTGTACTTTCTCCATTGCAGACTGCCAAACATCGGATGAACATGGACATGCGACTTAGTAATTCAAATGCAAATGAATTCCAGCAGTGAGACTAGAATGGTAACGGTAAGATATTAAGGGTATATTTGGCACAGCTGATCTAGAGTTTAGATGATAAAATAAAACAATTTAAACTTTTATTTTTAGTTCAAAATAAAAATCAGATGTTAACTAAATATGCTCCATCCACCAACAGCTTCAGATCCAAGTTTCTTGAAGCTAGATTTAACCAGCTCTAAAAAATATTTGATCTGAAGCTATGCTAAATGGGGCCTAAAAATGTGAAATTTTTTTAACTAGAAATGATTGAACCACCCAAGAAAAAGACCCCAAGATAAATTCTTTAAAATACTGTAATGCGGGAAACAAAATGGGGGTGGACGGAGGCAGGTGGGGCTCTGGGAGTGGGATAAGCAAAGATAGTGTGATATACCTTAATTATAGCAACGTCAGCAGCTGGGGGTTTCAAATCTAGGGCAATGCCAAAGCAAAATACAGCCTTGTCGAGAATATTAAGTTGCTTGTAAATCTTCCCCATCAGTGCATACATACTGCTCTCATGAGGTGCAATTTCCTTGAGCCGTTCCAACTCATCCAGAGATTCCGGGTATTTTTGTAGGCCTAGAAGGATTAAAGCCTTCTGATACTTGGGGAGTGGATTCTTCTTATCAGCAAATATAGCTTTGTCCATCATTTGCAATGCATCCTCATTCCTCTGATAAGTTTGGATTCCGAAAAAAGGTTCAAAGTTAATCATCGTCTAGAGGATGATGAAAATTCTAGTTTTGAGGGAAAGTGGAAACCAAAAATTAGTATATGGTTTTAAATAGATTATATCACCTTTAAGGCATGCAAAGCCATCCCAAGATAACACATAAGAACAGAAGAGCAAGGATTTATCTGAAATGCCCTTCTGAAATGATGCTCAGCAAACTCAAACTTTTCCTGGCGAAGGTACACCACTCCAAGGCCATACCAGGCATTGTAGTGTCTTTCATCTACCTGAAGTGCACAGCGGTATAATTTTATACTGTTCTCATAATCCTCCAATGCAGAATACCTATAGTTCCAAGGAATGGTAGTATGATTAGAAATTTGACAGATGGTCTCAAACATGAATAAAGGATTAGTTCATATGTGCACCAGTAAGATAATGTAAAATCAATATTTACGGGGACAAAAACATACTCGTGACCACACAGTGTGTGAGCGTATGCAACTCTTGAGTCAAGCTGTACAGCACGTTGGAAATTTTTCAAGGCAGTCTCATGATCTTTCCTCAAGGCAAAGCAATTTCCTACCGCACACCTTTTGCACATTTAAAAACAGATACATTATAAAATGTAACAAGGTATTATGTCAGCTTGAAAGCATTTCCATTAAAGATCCATCCTGATGTTTTGCAATTGCACTGCATCAAGACTAAGATAAGTTAACATGGCCTAACAAAATCAATCAACTACTCAACTAGGAGTGTTACTTTAATCCACAGATCTAGTTTATGTAAATCCCTAATAAAGTTTAGTTTCAGTAAACCTCATTCTAAGGGGTTTTTTAAATTAAAACAATAGAACCATTGCAAGATGGAGAGGGAAGCATAATTTAAATTATGGCAGAAGGATCCAAAATATTATTCACTTTCTGGGCGTAAAAGACAAACCATGCTTGGGGAGATAGTCGATCAATAGAAACAAGCTCTTGCGCGAGGTAACTTAGCCGCATTTCCTCATTCAAATGCTGAAAAAAAAGGCTGGTGAACTGGAGGCTAAAGGTGGAAATAAAATAGTCAAGTACAAGAGCAGTAGATCTCTTACATAAAGAACAGTGGAGTAGATGTCCATTCCCTCCAACGTGCATGGTGATAACCGATGCGCTAACTCAAAGAAATGATCTGCCTCTAAATAATTGACCAGTTCAAAATATGCCTTCCCAACCTGCACAGTTGAACAAAATGAAAACAGTTGTTAGTTACCAAAAGAAACACAATTAGAGTACTGTTTATATATGTACAATGAAAAACATATTATGGCATTGTTTTTTACTATTAAGTAGAATACACTAAAACAGAAATTAAATATCCGACATAGAGTGGCTCATGTGCAAATCTACACTATACTGTGCAATCAGAAAGTCCAACAACCAATCATTGTTTCAGGATCATTTTCCAATGTCAATTGTCAAGATTGGCTGACTCAATTAACATATATACAGATACATCATGAATTAAACATGCTATCAGGACAATGGAAATCAAGTTCAAGTTTTTTTAAACGGAAGGAAACGAATTTTTGTTCTCCAAGTGTCTCCTCATGACTCGTTACTACAGAGTCACAGACCCTTTCCCCCATGCTCCCATGACATAATGAAGATATACAAAACTACAAGTTTTTCATTACAACAATAAAAAACATGACAAGAATTTGCCAACCATTTTGCATGGGCTGTACCTGGCATAGAACCCATCCAGTATTAAATTGTGGCTCTGGGAGCTTTCTATACACTTCCAATGCTTCCTGATCATTTAGTGAATGAAATCAATCACATATCTGGATGGAAGGTTAGCATTTCCAACACAAACATCCTAAACATACCTGACACTTAAACAAGCAAGAAAGCCTATACCCTTCCCCTAGTGTCCGTAAAAGTGCCAGCAGTTCCCTGATACCAATAGCCAATTTGGAGTGTTGTGACAGAACTCGTTCAGCTTTATCTTGCTCGGAAAATTTTCCATCAATTATACTTGCAGAAGACGAAGTTGCTGCTACATTATCTGTCCACATTTCATCAACAACATGATACCTGTTTCCTAAGATTCAAAAGGGGAAAAAACTTTCATTGTGAATATGGGTGCGCTATCCATATAGTGCAACCCAATGCGATTATTATGATAGAAACAATAATATCACAAACTAGTGCAGCCTAATGCGATTATTATGATAGAAACAATAATATCACAAATTAGTGCAG
>KE372767.1:92225-112364 GCA_000418225.1 Zizania latifolia | reverse complement strand
TCTTGTTTTTCGCTAGTGTCGTTGGTCTCTATTGAATTGTCACTTTTAATAATAGAAACTGGTTTAGAAACCGCTGTCGGGTTGGTAACCAGCGGCCGGTTTTGTAAACACAACAGCTTAAGTTTGCAAGGTGTTGTTGTTACTTCGATTCTGAGATGAAGATGTCCAATTCGCTTCAGTCAGTTTTGCAAAACTTAATCACACGATCTACCAAACTACCTTATCGGTTGTGGATATTCCATGATCAATGTAGACATGAATCAGAGAGAAACAAGAAAACAAGAAGTGACCCTAATTTATAGTATAAACTGAAAGTTGTTTATCTCTAAATTTTACGACTTCTCAATAATAATTACCCATAATAATCTCATCTTCTTCCTCGTTGTCCTCACCGTCGCTCTCGTCCTGTGGCTAATGCCACCCTCAGCTGTTAAGAATAATATATATACACAACTATTTTAACCGAACAATTACATATCTATAACTATTTTAATCAAATAGCTTCGTAACTATTTTATATTTTTCAGTTTATAATTTTTTTAATTTTTTAAAGAATCTCCAGCTCAATTATTCTCTAATAAGTGTTCGGTCGAGCATCTCCGAACGTGAATCACTCCGAAGCTGCAGCTATACCAGTGTTGCGATTCCAGCTTGCCGTTCAGCTCGGCGCGTCGGCCGTAGGCACTCGGGCAGTGGGGACTTGTAAATCTTTCTAGAAGACGGCAAGTGTCTCAAGACTTGCAGTTTACTCCGTTGATCTGTTCCAACCTCCAGCTCCCAACCACAAAGCGGAAAGCCATCGATCGCCGACGCCCCAGCGTAAACACCCCCGCTTCCAGTTCCAGTTCCAGATCTCCTCACCTCCACCGCCAATGAGCTCGCCCGCCGCCGCATCCTCCGCCTAAGCTGCCCGTGCACACTGCCGCCAGCCACCGCCGCAATGTCGTCGTCGGCGGCGGGCGACGCCGAGGCCGAGGCCGAGCCCCTCGGCGGCGCTTCCCCGGCCGGCCGCGTGCTGGGACGGGCCCTCGACAAGGTCATCAAGCACTCCTCCTGGCGCAAGCACTCTGCGCTCGTCGCCGCCTCGAAGTCGGCTCTCGATCTCCTCTCCTCCGCGTCCGACGACTCCGCGGTTGAGGCTTCCGTTTCCCCCATCCCCGGCGTCGCCGCTCCCGCTGCTGATGCGGCGCTCCGCGCGCTCCTGATCGCCCTCGACCCCGCCTCCCCCAAGGTCGCTGAGCCCGCGCTCGAGTGCGTTGCTAGCCTCCTCTCCCTCCGCCTCCTCCTCGGTGAAATCGCCGCTGCCGACTCCTCACCGGTCTCAAAGCTCTTCGCGGCCGTCCTCTCCTGCGGAGGGCTCGGAGACGAAGCCATCGAGCTCGCCGCGCTCCGCGTGCTCGTCGCCTTCGCGAGATGCTCCGTGGTCTCCGTCAGCGGGGAGTGCCTGGGCCAGATGGTGAAAGCGTGCTACAACTTGTACCTGGGGAGCTCGAGCGGCGGAAACCAGCTCTGTGCGAAGCTGGCGCTCGCGCAGGTGTTGGCTATCGTGTTTGCGCGCGTGGAGGCGGACGCCATGGACGTACGCGTGCGCACGGTCTCTGCCGCTGACATGATGGACCTCTCCGATCGCAGCCTGAATGACTCTAGCGTAGTGCAGGCGGCACAGGCGTTCATAAACGAGGCAATGGAGGGGAGCGATGTGCCAGAGGAGGTTCCCCCGTTGGATGTGCCAGCTGAAGCAGATGGCAGTGGAGAGGACGAGGGGATGAGCAGGATCAGGGAGGATGGGCTGACGTTGTTCAAAAACCTTTGCAAGCTGTCGATGAAGTTTGCCACGCCAGATAACCCTGATGATCCGGTGCTGCTGCGGGGGAAGGTTTTGTCACTCGAGCTGCTTAGGATGGCCGTTGACAATGCAGGGCCGTTCTGGAAGACAAATGAAATGTATACATGTTTTGCTTAGATATATGCTTGTCCTGATTATATCCATTAGAATTCACTGCATTGCCTATTTTGTTCACCATTGTTGCCGTGAGTCTTGATGTGTGTAAAAGATAGGTGAGGAAAGTTAAAGTGGGCTTGTGCAGTGTAGAAAAACTTTAGCTAACAACAGTGGGAGTTTTTTTAAGGTTTATATTTTGGGGTTGAAGGGAGTAGTCCTTAGCATTTCTCTAGCCAGATGGCATCTGCTCATGTTTTTTCTGCATGATTTGCATCTTGTGTTGTCATATTGGTTGGCCAGGTGAGGATGTGCATGCCAGCACATGAATGAAGCAATGATTGTGGATATGGATGTATGTATGCTTGATAAGTTTTTGACCATTCAAAAGAATAGGATTCTTGATATAGTGATATTAGATTAATGAGTGCTCAATTTTGTTTATAACTATAGTCAGAACTGCAAGACAGTCCTGTTGGATAATGAACCATCTAGGTCTTCCAAATGATGTACTGATTATTGAGCAGCAAATTCTGGGTTCTATTAGATTTCAACTCCTAATTCAATTTGTGGCATCCCTTTCAGTAAATATTCCATGACAAGACAAAATTATCATACTAGCCTATGCTTGCTTGCAGTTCATGTAGAGACAGTGCACACACCCTCTCAGACTTGCAGATGTACACTGATCATTGGTGTGAAAGAAGACCAAATTACACTTGGCACTAACGAAGTCATGCTTGAGTGCTTGACAATCTAAAGTTGTGTGGTACCATTATAGCCTAGTGGTAGAGCCCAACATTGTGGTGGTTTTGGTTATAGGTTGAAGTCCCCACTTGCCTTCTTAAATTCAAAGATGTGCACTGTCTTATGAATTCTCATTTTCATCAATAGTCTAAAGAAAAGTATAGTAGTATTTAATTCATTCATATGGGAGTATGAAATAATGGTACCCTAAACAAATTCATGCATGAAGAGTTTAGGTAATTATGTGCCTGGTTGAACTGCATATCGGGTTCAACAGAAAGTATAGCACAGGAGTACTGAACTTCCCCCCTACTGATGCAGGTATCTTGAAGCAATTAAGAAGCACCTATTTTTATCCTTGCTGAAGAACAGTGCCTTGTCAGCAATGAACGTTTTCCAGCTTTTGTGCTCCATTTTTATTGGTCTGCTGTCAAGGTTTAGATCTGGCTTGAAAGAGGAAATTGGAATATTTTTTCCTATGCTTATCCTAAGAGTTCTTGAAAATGTCCTTCAGCCTAGCTTTCTGCAGAAAATGACAGTTCTAAACTTTTTGGAGAAAATCTGTAAAGAACCTCAGGTTATCATTGATATATTTGTGAACTATGATTGTGATGTTGATGCACCAAATATCTTTGAAAGGTACATTACTTTTCTTCTTGATTGACATGCACCCTTAATCCCTTGTTTTTGTAGCATTACTTCTAAACAAATTGTGACTATAGTTTCATGATCAATAAGTGTCATTAGCATTACTTCTACTAAGTAATATATGTCAGTATGTCACTCTCTTTATGATTTTATAGTAAAGCAATTTTAATTCCATCAGATCTTCACAGGATTGTGAATGGACTAGTAAAGACTGCTTTAGGTGTCCCTGCTGGATCGACAACAACATTAACTGTCGCACAAGACCAAACATTTCGAATTGAATCTATCAAGTGCCTTGCAATTATTATTAAGTCAATGTGTTCCTGGATGGACCAACAACTGAGAATTGGTGAATTTTCCCCAATTAGTCCTGAAACTCCAGGTTCAATGGACAATCATAATAACCATAATGGAGATAACAGTGGGATAGATTACGACATGCAATCTGACTCTAGCAGCTCTGACATATCAGATTCTTCCTCACTCGAGCAACGGCGTGCTTACAAAATAGAACTTCAGGTGTAAATTGTTTCCAACTTGAATTAGGTTCCTTATTTTACCACATCGTTTCTCTCTTTTCTAGATTAGAGTTTGTTACTGCTTGATAGATGGATTACTGATCAACTACAATTTCTTTTGGCAGAAAGGAATTGCCTTATTTAACAGGAAACCTTCCAAAGGTATTGATTTTCTCGTTCGCAGCAAGAAAATAGGCCGTTCTCCGGAAGATGTGGCTTCTTTCTTGAAAAACACTGCTGGCTTAAATGCAACAATGATCGGAGACTATTTGGGTGAAAGAGACGACTTCCCCCTCAAAGTCATGCATGCTTATGTGGATGCACTGAACTTTGAAGGCATGGACTTCGGTGAAGCAATCAGGTTTTTCTTGCAAGGTTTCAGATTACCAGGGGAAGCACAGAAAATTGACCGGATCATGGAAAAATTTGCTGAGCGTTACTGTAAATGCAATCCAAATGATTTTACCAGTGCAGATACTGCCTATATTCTTGCTTACTCTGTCATCTTGCTAAACACTGATGCTCACAGTGCCATGGTGAAGGATAAGGTTAGGATATAATGATTTTCATATTTTATCCTCTGGTTTTGGCCTGTTTATATTACAAGATTTCTTGTGCAGATGTCTAAGGCTGATTTCATGCGCAATAACCGAGGAATTGATAATGGGAAGGACTTACCTGAAGCTTATCTGAGTGCATTATATGACCAAATTGTCAACAATGAAATCAAAATGAGTGCTGACTCTTCAACAGAACAAATCAAACAACCCAATAGCATAAGCAAGCTTCTTGGCTTAGACAATATCATCAACTTTGTCAACTGGAGACAGGCAGAAGACAAAGCACTAGGTACAAATGACTTGCTCATTAAGCACATACAGGAGAAATTTAAAGCAAAATGCAGGAAATCGGAGTAAGACCAACATGATTTTTCTTGGTTAGAAACTTAGAATACTCATGTGCTCTGTTATATTTGATGAACTTGAGCTTGTGCACGATGCAGGTCTGTGTTTTATTTTGTTTCTGATGCAACCATTTTAAGATTCATGATGGAGGCCTGTTGGGCTCCTATGATGGCTGCCTTCAGTGTGACACTAGACCAAAGTGATGATAAGGCTTCCACATCGCAGTGTTTGAAGGGATTAAGATTTTCCGTGCATATCACTTCTGTTATGTGCATGCAGACACAGAGAGATGCTTTTTTGACATCCATAGCCAAATTCACATCTCTCCACTCTGCTGCAGACATGAAACAAAAGAATGTTGATGCTATGAAGGTAAAAGGCCACACCAAAGCATTACTGTTTTTTGTGCAATTTACTGAAAATGTTGCTTCTGACTTCCAAATAACCAACTTATACTTAAAAAGAATATATTCTACCGGTCTATCTGTTTACAGGGAAAGCTTATTTGCCTATTTCAGCTCATCTGTATTGTATCTGCATTTCATGTCTGGCATGTCTGACTGTTCAGAGCAGTGGAATGATATACTTATTCTGTAATTTGGACAGGCTATAATATCCATTGCAATCGAAGATGGCAATTACTTGCAGGAAGCTTGGGAGCATGTATTGACTTGTTTGTCACGGTTTGAGCATTTGCACCTGCTTGGAGAAGGGGTACCTACTGATGCTTCGTTTCTTACAGTACCATCGGTTGAGTCAGAAGAAAGAAATCAGAAGTCCAGCTCAGGTCTATCTTCGAAGAGAACCAATGCTTTTCAGAATCCTGCTGTAATGGCTGCTGTTAGGGGGGGCTCTTATGACAGCACATTGGCAAAAACTAGTGGCCCATCATTGGTTACTCCTGAACAGATCAGTAATTTCATATCAAACATAAACTTGTTGGACCAGATTGGTATTGTTGAGTTAAATCATATATTTACCCATAGTCAAAGATTAAACAGTAATGCCATTGTTGCTTTTGTGAAAGCTCTTTGCAAGGTTTCAATGACTGAGTTGCAGTCTCCAACAGATCCTCGTATCTTCTGCCTTACAAAAATAGTAGAAGTCACGTAAGAAAATTCCTGATATCCACCTGTAAAACCTGTCTTTTAGTAGCAAACAGTACCCATGACTTGGTACTTTTGAACTTTCTAATTCTGGACTAAATTGTGCAGGCATTACAATGTGAACCGCATTCGTTTGGTGTGGTCTCGAATTTGGAAAGTTCTGTCAGATTTTTTTGTATCTGTTGGACTATTAGAAAATCTTTCGGTTGCAGTATTTGTGATGGACTCTCTCAGGCAGCTGGCAATGAAGTTTCTGGAAAGAGTGGAATTGGCAAACTATAACTTTCAGAATGAGTTCCTTAGACCTTTCGTGATTGTTATGCAGAAGAGTAATGCTCCAGAAGTACGAGAGCTGATTGTCCGGTGTGTCTCACAGATGGTTCTAAGTCGTGTCAACAACATAAAATCTGGTTGGAAGGGTGTTTTTATGGTATGTTTTGTGGCAATGTTTCTCTGCTCAAAAAAGGTTAAAACATGACATTTTTATGGTGTTTATTGCATTATTTTTGCAATGTGCAGGTATTTACTTATGCTGCAGCTGATGATACAAAAAGAATTGTCCTATTGGCATTTGAAACTATGGAAAAAATTGTTCGAGACTATTTTCCATACATAACAGAGACTGAGAACACAACATTTGCTGATTGCGTTAACTGTCTTATTGCATTTACAAGTAGCCAGTATAATAGTGATGCTAGTTTCAATGCTATCGCGTTTCTCCGATTCTGCGCTGTTAAACTCGCCGATGAAGGATCTGGTTGTCAGGAAAAGTGTGCTGATGAACCCAGGAATTTAGTCATGTCAGATGGAAATGCCACTGTGAACAAGGAAGATTATGTTTCCTTCTGGATTTCTCTCCTTGCAGGTTAGACAGTTTTAAGTATTATTACTTCTATCATGCACTGTGGATCTTATTGGATTAAAAAACAGTGTTAGTTGCTTCTATCATGCACTGTAAATCTTGTTGGATTTAAAATCCTAATGCATGGGTTGTTTAAGTATCGTTTTATGTTTCTTTTTACCTTTTTCAGGTTTAGCCAAATTGACTAGTGATTCAAGATCAACTATCAGGAAAAGTGCTGTAGGAGTCCTTTTTGACATTTTGAAGGATCATGGACACCTCTTCTCGCAGTCCTTTTGGACTAGTATCTTTGAATCTATTGTTTATCCTCTATTTAGCAGTGAAAGGTCTTCATCAAATGATCAGACCTCAACATCAGATAGCCCTGAGGATGAGTTTTCAAATCTTGAAACCCAAACATTGGCAATGAAATGTTTAGTGGGTTTATTTATTATTTTCTTTGAAGTGATGCGACCAGAACTTGCTAGGGTTGCATCTATTGTTACATATTTTGTCCGAAGTCCCTACAAACATTCTGCTAGCATAGGTGTATCTGCTTTGATGCGCTTAATTGAGGGAGTTGGTAGTGAACTTTCCAAGGAGGAATGGAAAGCGATATTGCTGCACTTCAAGGAATCGGTGGCACATACATTTATCGTATTCTCTAAAATCGTGAAGATGATGCAAGACATTGAAATTCCTGATAGATTTGACTCTTATTCAGAAGCTGATCAATACTCAGATCATGAAACTTATGGCAATGAAGAAGAGGAAGCAAATATGGAGACAGCTTCCTATGCTATTGTCAAACTGAAAAATCACATGGCTCTGCTCCTCTTAGTTGTTCAGGTACTTTTATCTTGTTAATCCACCCTTATCGATGCTTTTGGGTGCTGAAGTGCAAAAATTTAGGTAGCTGTTTGTATATTTTTTTCATGTCAGCTCTGGGTATCAGGTCAAAATTGGGATACTATAGGATGTTTTACTTAAGTCCAATGTTTTAGTGGGTAGGACCTACAAATTTTGGTCCCCAATTAAGAAACTAACCTTTTCTTAAAAGAATAGAGTGGACAATGAGATTGGTAGGAGAAAGTAAGGGCGTGTGAATCAAATAATCAATCATTACATATCTTTACAGCTTTAACCAGACCTTGCCTGGCCGCCTCTATGGGACAATTTGTTTTTTTCCTAAAGGTTATATATGGCACTATGGCAGTTCTTTTGGCTAAGTAGGGTTATGAAACACCTTCCTTTGCTAGTGACTGACTGACTGTGACCCAGATGTGCCAGTTGTTATGGCTTATTTTTCCCCCTACATTTCTGGCCACATCATTGTATTACTCACTCTTTTATCCTTTTGTGCAGGGAATTATTAAAATATATGAAGAACACAGGAAATATCTGTCTGTCGATCATATTAGCACTCTTTTGGAGATGATATCAGCTATTGCAACACATGCAAGTGAAGTGACCTCTGAATCATCCTTGACGATGAAGTTCCATAAAGCATGTTCCCTTTTGGAGGTATCTGAGCCAGCAATTGTCCATTTTGAAAATGAGTCATACCAGAGCTACCTCAAGCTTCTGCAGGCCCTGTTTCATGACTATCCATCCATGTCAGAAGAAATGGACATTGAATCACGAATACTTCGGGTTTGTGAGAAAATACTGCGGATATATCTACAGTGCGCAAGGCACGGACCATCTGACGGAGGTTTCCACAGAAACCCATCTTTACATTGCGTAGTGCCACTGGGCGCTGCTAAAAAAGAGGAACTGGCTGCTAGAACTTCATTGGTCCTTCTAGTGATGCAGTTACTGGGCAACCTAGAGGAGGATTCATTTAGGAGAGTACTGCCCTGCTTTTTCCCATTGCTAGTTGATCTGATTCGTTGTGAGCACAGCTCTGGAGAAGTTCAACACGCGCTGTACAAAATCTTCCAATCGTCACTAGGCCCCATGCTAATAGTCTAATACCACATATTTGTTCCGCTAGGTGTACAATTTTGTGACTCCATTTTGTCGGTGTTGTTCCAATAACCTAGAGGGGCCTACAGGCTACAACTACAGTTTGACGTCCTTGATATGTTTCGTTCAAAATCCTGGAGCTCAAGGTGAAAATTTCATCATTAGTTCTTGGCACTTGCATATTATGCTTCACATTGGCAATTCGACATAGACCAACCTACTTGTCTTATATTTTGCAGTGTCATACAATCAGTGGAGATAACGATGGGAAAGGGCCAAGGGGATCGGTTTTGCCCGCATTCATTTCAGGAAATACGAGTACCTAAACATTGTTGCCCGGCACAGAATTTACCTCTTATGGACTCCTTTGAGACTGCTGTCTTGAGGTAATATTTCGCGACCCTGTAGTGCAAAAGGGATGTTCGCAATCCACCATGTATGATATTACTAGTACCATAGTATTATGTTTTTGCAAATGGACGGTGTTTGTGTTTCTTTGTTGGGATGCAAAAAAGAAAAGGTTGTTTTTTGGCAAATGATGTATGAAATCTGTGATCAAGCCACGAAGAGCACTAGGGAGCATGCATAAAGGCAATGGAGCTCATGGAGGTAGAACTTTGCAAGGGTGGAGGAAAGAGGACGAAGAGATGACTTGGACATAATTCGTATTTATTTTGTTGGATTTTATGGGAGACACTGTTGCGGTACTTGTGTTAAGGGTGTGTTTGGATGAGATTTTTTAACGGGTTTCTTATTTAAAAATCAAAAACCTGAACCAAACAGCTTAATTTAGTAAATCCAGATTCGTGAAAAGCACTAAGATTCTTGTTGAAATGCAAAATGAAAGTTGCTCAAATACAGAATTCACAGATTAACACATTGTAATTGTATATAACTTTAATTATCAACTGTACCATACATAAGTGATATTTGTCCACTTATTTGTGAGCGTTCACACAGGTGTTTTTTCTTCAAAATTTACAGCTCAACAAAAAATACCTTTAATACTATATATACAGATCAATAGATTATATAATGTACAAGAGACGAACTGTCTCGTGCTGTAGCATCATTTGGCAACCAATCAGCTAAGGTAGAGAGACAAACAACAGCAAATCACCAACACAAAAGTTTCACGACTTCATCCATGCGATTCCACTTGCAACAGTTAGTAGACATTATTTTCCAGGGTTGAGTTGGCATTATTTAGTTACACGTTGCATAAAAGTGGTATACATAGTTTTACAGTTTGGGAAGAATAATTTACACAACCAGCCGAGGACGCAGTGACATCGACACACCCACGCCCAAATGCTGTAATGCAACACGATCACATGCATTGGAGATACGAGGACGACAAAGAGAATGGCTGTACACAATGGGAACCAGACGCATCAGCACTTCAAAAGAATTGACTAGTTCTACGATTTGGACCCTACTTGAGCTACTATACACATGTTGGAGTCCGGACTCCATTTCCGGCATCCAATTTGGACCATGAACATGCCACCAGAATTCCTGGCAGGCAATGGGGGGAATGTACAGACACTGACAGAAGCAGCGCAAGAGTGGCTTCGTTTTCCAGCTCTCACACTTCTCTGCCCCTTCCAAGGGAGCAGCTTGACAATCACATTTACAAGGATCAGGTAAGGATAAGGAGAACCTGTGGAATAAAATGAATTCAATATAGAATATGTATATACCACTCTCCAGGTGAAAACAAAAAAACAGAAGGTGTGCACAAGTTAGATTGATGTGATAAGTTGATAACCAACCTTCAGAATGCAAAAGATGACAGTTTGCAAGAAAAGAAGCATGCCGCCCAATTAGCAGTAGTGCTGTTCTTAGTCCTGCTGCAGACTATAGGATACCTGCTATGACAAAGCAAAAATGTCAGAATATTATGTCTAACAGGAACCAAAACCAAAAGGTAAATGCACCTCAAAATTTTTCACTTGGCATCCTTATGTCAGCCCGATGTTTGTTCGGACATGTTGTTTGGTGTGAATTGTGCATGAGCAGGTACCAAGAGCTGTTGCTGAGGGCGTGGAGCTCCTGTTTCCACAAAAGTGGCAGATGTTAGAAGTATATCAAAAATAATATAGGGTGTTCAAGATACTATCTTCTCAATCCAGTCATCAAGATTGACTTCTTGCCTGGAGGATATTGTTGCGACATAGCTACAACATTTGGTGCATTCTGATTAGATAGAGTCAGAATGTGACTTGGTACATAGCCAGGTGAAGGTTGATCACCAGGCACAGGTTGGCCAAACTGCCCATATGGGTAAACTGCTGGACCTACTGTTCTGGGACCGCCATATACTGGAACATACTGTTGCCCAACATACGAACCATATGCATTCTACAGAACTAAAAGTATAATAAATTAGCAAAAGTAATTACTAAAACTAATTCAGAAAAAATTACGGACAAAAGATTCTGGAATTCTCAACCTGAGGATACAGGTATTCTGGCCCATATGTTGATGGTCTGCATTTGAAAAAAAAATCGATCAACATGTGCAACAGCCAGGCTGTTCATTTGGAAATGGAAGATATTCGCGAGGAACATTATCTATACTACAATCCCACAAAGCAAAATTCCAGACTAGCTACAACTTTAATAATGTGACAGATATTCACAGCCTAACAGGAGATCAGATCCTTAGCTGTGCATGATCATTGCCAACAATGCATTGAATGAGCTGTTAACCTACCCATAAGAAGGATATACAAATGCCTGTGGGTAGTTGTAGGGAGGTTGCTGATATGTTGGGCTTTGAACATACATGCCCCCTGGAACCGCCACACCTCCATTGTATGGGATGACCGGCCTTGAAGGTGCTACTACCACATTAAAAGGAAGGAAAAAATTCATCACAATAATTAAACATACACAGAGACCTGTAAAGGTAAAGAAGCGTGCATAAACTAGTAAGAGAGCTTTGCAACTGATTTTTTTTTTTTGCTTAGTCTGCCAATGGCAGAATATGAAAGAAACTTAAGAAATAAACAATTTATTTTGTTACCCTTTTATTTGGGGTTGGCGTTGGCTTGTGTGTGTGTGTGTCGGAGTGGGGGTGGGGGGGTTCATGGAATGAAAATTGAAGCTGTTTAGCAATTGGACCGGTCTTTCTACTGGTGCATACAGGTCTACCTATTTTTTAGTTTTTGAGAGGAAAGACTTGTCTGGTTAAGGATAAAAATCAGTGGGCACCAGCAGCTATATGCCATTTTGTATTGTTTTGATCTTTTGAATCCTATTCACAAGTTTTCAGAGAATTTCAGCAAAAATCTAGGTACAAATTGAAATCGTTCCGAGATAGAATAGTAACTGGATGGTTACTGGCCAGGGTTATTGACTCTTGGTATGGGGGTGAGAGAAACATTCCGGACAGTTATTCCAATTCTATGCCAGATCATAAATTTTCCAGAAAAATTTGAAAATGCCTCAGAAACAATTCTTAAGGGCCCATGAATGAGCAGTAAACACCTAACAAAATGTTTGTGCTTCATAACAAGCAAAGATGCTTACATTAGGATTAACACATGTTCTTGTGATGATTAATGTCTGTCGATGCAAGTTGCACACTATGGAAAAGATTTCTGATTTGTAAATCAGCAATTTTGTTGAAAAGCAATGATGATTACCTATATTCCCATAAATCAAATCCTACAATATCATTCCTCTAATAATATAGTAGAAAAATGACTGGTATCTCTCGAGTATTTCAGAATATATATAACACTCAAGCTTCTTATCAGAGTTGATCCTGTATTAGACTCTACAGACTACAGCCTGTGATGACATCATTAACAATTAGGTGAGATAGTACATATTTACTAATCATCTAATGACAGGTCGCTTTTTTCTTTCAGAATTATATTTAGTGACAAAACCATTAGTTAGCACTTAGCACATGAAAAGAAGTGGCAACATGGAAAAAAACTATGCAAATGATCAGCAACTCTGGAATGATGGAAAATGTTATGATTATGGTAACTCCAATACATTGGGAATGGGCGCTGATTGAGAAAATGCATTACACCAAAATGTTAAGCTGGAGAAATAATAGTATATTGTGACAGGACAGTCGAAAACTAAGTTAGAAGACCTACCGAAAGGCACAGCTGGACCAGGCCGCCCTAGGATGGCAAGATTACAGTTTGCACGCCGCCCATCGATCACCGGATACGGGTCCATGCAGGCCATCCTCGCTGATTCTGGGTCACGGAAGGTCACCTGTACACACCTCCACACAAAATTGAGACTCACATTAAAACTCAATTTTCCCTTCAAGAACGAAAATTGATTCAAATTCCCTCCCCAAATTCAAATAGTTCCCCAATCCGTGAGAGAAAACCCCTAAATTTCTACTCCAATTTGGAGGCAGGAAAAACACTTCGAAATGGCCTAAGAATGATACAGCATCAAAACCCTACAAGTCATCAGCAGCAAGAGTGCGGGCTCTAATCCCCCACCAAATTCAAACGCTTTCCCCCATACACATTCCATATTAAGCAAATCACCAAATTACACCATCAGGGAATTCAAAGCACACAAATTCACAAATGTTCCCGGCTGATCACCACGGATAACAACCACAAAACCTCCCAATTCAACCCCGAAATCAATCCCCGAGCCAAAAAAACGCAAGCTCCACGTCCGAAACCAAACCTCCCCGCTGATCCCCACCCCCCAAAACCCAACGGAAACACTCACGAATCCGTAGCCCTTGGATCTCCCGGTGGAGCGGTCGGTGATGACGACGGCCTCAAGGATGTCCCCGTAGGCCTCGAAGTGGGCTCGCAGCCCCTCGCTGCGCGTCTCCCACGCCAGGCCCCCCACGAACACCTTGGTATACGTCGTGTCCCCGTACGGCCCGCTCAGGTAGTGCAGCGCCGGCGTCCCCCCTCCTCCTCCTCCTCCCCCCGCCGCCGCCAGAGACCGCTGCGGCGTCATCCCAGCCAGTCAGCAGCAGCAGCAGCAGCAGCACGCGCGCATCCACCCCCCTAACCCTAACCCTAGCGGCACAGCAACAGCAGCAGGCCTCGCGCGAGGCGACGAGTGGCGTGTTAGCGGCGAGGGCTACGAAATCAGCCTATCGCGTGCGTTATTATAGCGGCGGGGCCTCGCGCTAATCCGATAAGCGGTTATAATTAGCGGTTAAACTCGGCGGGAGAGGAGACGAAGGCGAAGCGAAGCGGAGGCGGAGCGGCGGGGGGGGAAAGCCGGTGCGCGCTGCGTGAATCACCGGAGAGAGAGCACGAGGGCGAGGGGAATCGTGTTTAGTTGCTCGAAGGTACACTTAAAAAAAATGAGTCTATTTGGTTGGTTATACTATACAAACTGTTCGAGATGTGTTGGTTTAGATTTTTAAAATATTTTTTTCAGATACTGAATCGTTCCATGCAACAACAAAAAATGAACGACACTGTCCAGTTTCTATTAACTATGCTAATTATCTATGATTAATTAAGATTAGTGGTTATTAAGTATTTTTAGCTAAAAATTAATTATAATTAGATGTTATTATACGTAACTAGTTATTATTATGGGTATTTTGTGATGAATAGTGATAGCTTAAGTTATCATTAACGATAATTACAAAAGATTAATACTAATTAGCATAGTTTATTGATACTTATAAATATAAAAAAATATTATCATGTAAAATTAATTAAGCTATACATAAATATAATATATACTTCTAAATAAATAAATACATATGTGTACCGTCCCATACAGCTAACCAAACAATCTACATGTACCACCTTATCCAGAATCATTTCATCCCTAATCAATCCATCCAGAACAATCTCGTACCGTTCAGTTTCATCTAACGAACGAAACACTACCGCATGGATTTTACAATGAGGCCGAGGGTAATTTGGGGATTTTACAGTGAGTGCGAGGGTATTTTGGAGATTTTACGTGAGGTGAGGGTATTTTGGGGATTTTTATGGTGAAGGTGAGGGTATTTTGGGGCTTGAAAGTGAGGGCGAGGAACATATGGAGATTTTACCGTGAGGGCAGGCGTAATTTGTGGATTTTGTATGAGGTTTAGGGGTAATTTGGGGATTTTACAGGCAAGGGTAATTTGAGGATTTTATAGGAAGGTTGAGGGGTAATTTGGGGATTTTGCATCGAGAGTGAGGGAAATTTGGGGATTTATAGGGGGGGCAAGGGGTAATTTTGGGATATAATTTTAGGTGGATGGGGACTTGTCGCCCTGATTAATTATTGTTGGCTGGATTTTATATGGATTGAACTTGGATGATCATTTCTGTTTCTGCCCATTGTACTTTGCTATTAAAGCTCGAAAAATAAATCTTATCGATATTTGATGCACAATTATGAGCGTCAAAAACCTCTATTTTGCTATATTTTAAGAGCTCCTTTACAACAGAGGAATTCTAAATAATTTTGAAGGATCTGAACTAATTGTTTGATAACCGGCTCAATTATATCCCAAAATTACCCCTTGCCCTCCCTACAAAATTATCCCATTTTGAGCTCAAGCGAAATCAATCATCCGGCATTAACTTGGATAATCCGTCTAGTCCTTCGGATTATCCGGGACGATTAATCGGCGTTAATAGAGTTTTGCTTACGTTAATGTGACGGTTTCGTGGCCGCATCCGAATAAACGCTATCGCTCAAAGGACACAAAAGAGAAGCTGATTAGGATGCGGAGATTTTGCAGCGAGCACCCTCGGATCCTTTTCGAGAGAAAGCGAGGAGTTCTGTGAAATTTGAGGAAGACGCAGGGGCCAGAGTGATACGATCGCTGTGTGTGGTTTATCCAAAACTGCAGGGCAAGAAGCGGAGTAGAAAAAATTCTTTAAAAGTACTCCATTTCAAATGAATCCCTTAGATTTGCGTACGATAGGATCCGCAGGTGTATATAATGGTATGGACTTTGCAGCATTTCGTGTTTGAATATTTTAACCTGGTTGACAAGACACCAAGAGGTATCGTATCTTTTAAAAAAAATAGTGCATTATGATACCTTATATTATGGTATTTACGAGGCATCGTGATCTTTTGTTCATGTTCTCTCGGCGGAGCACAATTTAATTAAATCTAAGGCTCAATAATATAATTTACATTAAAACATTAAAATTTTCATAAATTTTGATTAAATTTTAAGAGAGATTAAGAAGATAAACATGATGCTTAAATCTTAATTGCCTCATGATTGTCTCCGCCACTGCTCTCCAGGTGATTTTAGCAAAGGTTCGAAACTTTTTCTGATACAGTGAAACGCACGAGTGCATTGATCAGCCAAGCTGGGAATATTCCATGTTTTGCATCTTTAAAAAACAGTTTCAATTATTTATCACTTTATTCCACGGCTATATATTCAAATGATATCGCATGTAATTGAAAATTTTAAATGTCAGATTATCAAATATCGTGCAAATTGTAGCAATTTGTATATATGAAGGGGTGGAGAAGAAGTAGGCGAGACAGAAGAAGACGCTTGCACGGAAAGTGGTGGTGGTGTTGACATCACGGCCTGAGGGCTCAAGTCTGGAGCTTTCCTGCTTTTTGACGAAATTATTTGAGGGGGGCAACATGCATCGGTCACGTCACATGCCGGCTTCACACTTCAGAGGCAAGCTGAATGTTGCACGCTGCTGCTTCACCTGACGATCGCGGAGTAAAAGGGGCGACGTGTGCACCAGCAAAAGGAAAATCATATACTAGCTATATTAATATTTGATATATTTATAAATATAATAAAAATAATGTGTATTAAAAATATATACCTAAAAGTAAGAATGCTTTAAATATTTTTTTATTTTTATAGTCGCATTTTATATTCTAAGGACTGCGCTGCAGTAAACTCATTGTAGCTAAGCTAGTACGGAGTACATGGCTGGCAGTCTGGTCCTACGAAACGGTAAGATATTTGGCAATTGGCACTATCGCTTGCAAAGCAAAACTCAAAATCAGGGTTCATTGTGTTTCAGGCATCTGAGGAGTTCCGAATGATTTTTAAAGGAATTACACTAATTCCTATAAAATTTATATGTCTATGCATCGGCCCTGGCCCTCGTAAACCGAGCCTCGCAAAGTGACAGACAAATTCATAACCGAAAACACACAGTGACAGCAAAATCCTGGAGCATTACGTCCCAGGGCGACGACGTGACAGCAATCCAAGCACGGCCTTTCCGGTTTCTCTGCTCCGTCGTATGGTTCGAACCCAATTCTTGACATCTCATTTTCTTTTGAGAAATTTATTCACCGTCGGATGTAATTCTTGATCATCTTATTGCATTAATCGTGCACAATCTTTCATATCCAACTTCCTCGTCATATCAACTTTTGTTATTGTGTCCCTAGACATTACTTTAGTAGCATGCCTTGAGATAATAAGAATATGATGACGATATGAGATAAAAGCATACGCATGATAGTTTCAATGATGATGTATATCATAACTATGTATAATATATCTTATCTATAGTACGTAAGTAGTAAGCTACACAAACTATACTAGACCGGTTCAGATTTATGTCATGAGTTTGTGATAGAGATATTATCGTAATCATCAACCCCATTAATAATTCATCAAGCCCATTAATGAACACCAAATTATTCTGGATAAATTTGTAGACATAGACCGCAAACACAACTTGCATCTATGGTTTAATTTTAGATGATTATGATTTGGTTTCTTATTAAGGACAAAACTTTTCTTGGTCTAAAAATACTCGTTTGGTTTGAGGGATGGGTAGGATGGGATGGGGCGATTGGTGTTTGAATGGAGACAATGGAATGTAATGAATCATGAAAAGGAATATTTCCTCTAGATCTGAAATGAGCTTATCCCTAAAAATCAAGGGGACAAGCTTGTCCCACTTACACGTAACAACTTATAAGGCAAGGTGAGCGCGTAGGGTGGAACAGGTGGCAGAGGGGTGACGATGAGGTGGCGACAGGCAGTGGAGCAAGCTTGCGGCAGTGGGGCGACGACGAGCTAATGGTGAGGCGGGGCAATGGCATGCTGGCAGTGGCATGGCGAGGCAACTGGGTGAGGCAAAGGTGAGATGGCGACTCGGCAGGGCAGCGCGACGAGATTGTGGTGGCGGGATTCATCTCATTTCCATCATATTTCTCTAATTAAATAAAAAAACAGAGTTTATCTCGTCCTATTCTACCAAAAAAATAGAATCATCATATCCTATAAAACGGGGATGAGTCTATCCTATCCAACTATATCCTCGAATTAAACACACGATAAAACCTCCATTTCCACCCAAGAAAAGAAAGTATGCATGCATTCTAGCTAGTTACCAATTCAACTTGCACAAGCCTTATTTGAAACACCGCAAAAGTTTGTCTCTCAAATCGCAATCTCTCCCTCTCATTTCAGGGCCCCAGCAGCCCTGTAGGATTCAACGCTGTCCCTGAGACACTCCTCCAGCGTCCTGAACTTCCACCCCAGAGCCTGCAGCTTCATGGAGCTCACCATCTTCAGCTCCTCTCCCGCAACAAACCTGCAGCCAGCATCATATGCATGCATTAATAGCCAAAATCTCCAGAAATCGCAAACTTTATTACGTATAATGTCTACTGATCAAGCACGCGACAAAACAATTACTTTGGGTAGTTGACATGTGGGTAGAAGCCGCTGACGATGTGAGCAATCTCGGACACCTTGACTTGATACGCGCTGCAGATGTAGCGGCCTGACGCCGCTGGGTTCTCGAACGTAAGGACGAGGGCGTCGGCGACATCACGCACGTCCACCACGTTTGTCTTCTTGTCCTCCACGGCGATCCCATGGCCTCCTGCATGCATGCGCCGCCGCCGAGCACGAATGAGCAGATCGAAACAATTAATCACCCGATCGATGAAGGAGCAAGAAAATTAAATAAACATCAGTTGCTGGCTTTGCAACTCGATTTCTATCGATATAAGGAAGATGGGTTAGTTACCTTTGAGCACTTTGATGAGGATGGAGCTACTGAAGTTCATTGTCGGTTGCAGCAGAGGCCCGAGAACCAACGGCGGGCAGACGGTGACAACGTCCAGACGGCCGGCCTTGTCAGCGGCAAAAGCCAAAGCCTCGCGCTCGGCGAGCGTCTTGGAGAGGTAATACCAGTTCTACGTCGTACGTACCAACAAAATCATCGATCGCAATCGGTCGAACAGATTGGAAAAGCGTGCGTGCATGGGTACGTGTGCGTGCTGTTGTTGTTGGAAGTGACCGATCAATTAATGGTGGTTTTGTGTACGTGTGTAGTGATGTCGTCGCCTACCTCGGTGGCTCGGCAGTAGTCCTCGTCGGACCATGCGTCTTCGTCCAGGACGGCGTCGTTGTTGGGGACTCCGGGGCTCACGATGACGGCGGCGACCGACGACACCACGACGACGCGGCGGACGTTCGCCTCGTAGCAGGCCGTGAGCACGTTCCACGTGCCCGTCACCGCCGGAACCAGGACCTCCACCTGCATGAATGCATCCATATATGGCCGGCCGGCCGTGGGTGCGCGCGCGCGTTGTTATTAGCGATCGATCGGGAGAGAAGGCCGACCGCCGACATATCGAGGAGGCCAGGAGGGAAGAAAGGTGCGCGCTCCATGCGTTCGTACGTCGGGGTTTAGGGGCTTGGCGGAGGGGACGGGGCTGGCGACGTGGAAGACGCCGCAGCAGCCGGCGACGGCGTCCGCCACGCTCGCGTAGTCCATCATGTCGGCCTTGAACAGCCGCAGCCGCTCGCCGGCGCCGTCCATCTCCTTCAGGTGAGCGTTCTTGGGGTCACCTGCATCCGCGCGTACGTACAACACACAAGACACGCACATATATATGTCACATCCGCCATGGAAGCGTTCGACAACTTATTCGACTATTTTGCCTTACTTGGATCGCGGACAGTGCCATGCACGACGTAGTCGCCGGAGGAGAGGAGGCGCTGCACGAGCCACGAGGCGACGAAGCCGCCGGCGCCGGTGACGCACACCCTCTTCCTCTCCTTCTCCGCCTTCACCATCCCTGCCCGCGGCGATCGATGTCCTCCACGGTTTTCTCCTCGTACGCCGACGTCGTCCGTCTCGATCGCCGTCGTCGCAGCCGACGCGCACCTCTATGTACGCGCACGGGCACGGGCGGTGTGGCTGCCGGCGGCCGTCTCCGCGTGCGGCACGTGTCACGGTGGCGCCTGCAGGCAACGGTCGAGCCAGCCAGCTGACACGTGCGTATGCGACGCCGCTCGTATACAGCCTGTAGCTGTGCTCCTGTCACGCCATGACTCACCATTGATAGTATCTTCAAAGTTAAATCTTGAAGATATACTAAATCTACAGTTATGAAAAGAAAAAGATGACGAATACTTCTAATTAGGGAGGTGGATTTAAGAAATCTGTGTGCGTGAGCCTCAAATATAGGTGGAATCGTCATAAAAAATACTTTTTTACAACATATATATACATATAGTAAATATTTATCAC
>KE372767.1:0-15458 GCA_000418225.1 Zizania latifolia | reverse complement strand
AGTCTTCACCATATTCCTGCCACACAAAGGACAAGCTAATATGTTAAATCCAAAAATAAACAAGAGAAGACATCAAATTTGGACCATCTATAGATGTAAATCATTAACATTTTATGCACATTTAAAGCATTTGTTAACAAACGTATTTAAATCATTTGTTAACAAACACATTTAAAGCAGAGATGGACATGAAGAAACAACCAGGAATGATTTCGAATTTCAAACAACACAAAGTAAAGATGCAAAAGTAAAGACCTTTGTTTTTGTTGGAGAATGGATATGGAACACAGTATGGTGGAAATCCGTATATGCATTAGACCTTGCACCTGTCCCCAAAAGTTTCTCACGCTTTTTACTGCCAAGAAATGCAACATGCTCGATCATATGTGCAATTCCCTGTTCATCCTCTTCCTCATCAATTGATCCAACATGAACTTCCATGTGAGCCTCAAACCTGTGAATAGGAGTAGTTAGAACCTTGCATTAACGTTGCATATAGTCACCAATCACCACATATATCAAAATATTCCACAATTAGCACAAGTTTTTAGAGTAATTCACTGGCATGGTACTTATGAATGGATTGAACCAATTTCGAAGTCAAAGGATTAACACTCAAGTAGTCAATTATCTTTAAAGATGCATAAATAACTGGGTCATTGGGAAACTAAGATTGTCAGAAAAGGCCATAAAATTTCATGTCCGATTAAGTTAACATGAAGTCAAAACAGTAGGTTCCCAAATCATGTAAATAGTTTTGTTATAGCACCAGAAGATTTATAGGTTGAAATAAAAACAAGTCTCCACACCTGTCCGCTGGAACTTTGTTTGGTAAAATAAGATATTTGAGGCCATTCTTCAATTGTCCTCGGACTAGCTTTGGATGGGAAGGAAGTGGCGTGTTAAGGAAACCTTCAAGTTCCTCCTTCCCAATCGCCTGATCATAAGGTTTATCAAGAGCGGCTTCAGACCATGTTGGACTTGCAACATGTGGTTCATCAGGCCCAGCAGCGTGTAATATATGGCGACGCCTGACCTGAAAATCAAACAAGGTGAGAAAATTGTACACAATGCCATTTTAAAAAAGAGGAAAACTATGGGATCACGTTATACTCTGCAGTGCAATGTAAACATTTATTTCCTGTATTATAATAGAACTGAATCATTGATTCTTCGAATAAATACAAGTAAATGCATCAGAACAAGCATATGAGATACATTTTCCCAATTCCCAGGTGTGTTCACATGGCATTGAGAACAAGCCTTGCAGAATGCTGGTTGATACGACGATTTGCAGTACAATACTCCTCGCTAGCTCAAATTTAATGTTAATTCAACAATTAGCTTGCCATTTGTCATTTACTGTAAAAAAAAGCACGCAACTTCTCCCGTGTTAAGTCGGTGAAAGACATGCAGATAGGCAGCACTCAATGTTTTACTGGAGGCCAATCCACATTTTTTGTACTGATCTCATGCCCGAAACACGACATGTACCATCAAACAAGCAACCAAAGAAAACACAAGTACGGAAGCAAGGAACTAATCACTTTTGTCCAACACATTCATCAAATGAATTCCAATTCACGAAACCAGATTTCCTAATCTATCAATTCAGACGAATTACGGATGACACGGACCTTAGCCCCGCTTAAGCCACTGTGGAGCGATAACCCCGAGTTGTGTGGCAGCGCGCACGGCGCGAACCTCGCGAGCCCCGGCCTCCCCCGCCGCCGGCTCCTGGGGAAGCACGAGATGCACCCGTCCCTCTCCTCGCCGACACTCCCAATCGCCGACGCCGACGCCGACGCCGAGCCGAGCCCTTGTGCCCGTCTCCTCAGCCTGCAGGGCAGCACACACACACACACCCCGACACGAATCAGTCGCGGCCAATTCACCGACCGGACGACGAACCCTAAACAAGCGGTGCATTCAGTAGCGAATAGATAGCTCCCCCTCACCTGGTCGAGATAGCGCGGCGGTGGGTGCAGCGGAGGGGGTTGACCGGGGCGGCGAGGGCGGACGGGCGCAAAACGACGGATGACCGGCGCGCCGAGCAGGAAGCGGCGGCGGCGGCGGGCGCGCGGAAGGCGATCGACGACCGGAGCACGGCGGCGGCGGCCAAGGGGAGTCCCGGGGCGAGGCGAGGCGGCGCGGCGGCCGCGGGAGGGGAGGGGAAGGAGGCCATTGCGGTGGGATGGCCGAGGAGGGGGAAGAGGAGGATAGGAGAGAGCGCGAGACCGCTTCTCTCTATTTTTCTCTCTCTCTTTATTTACGGGGTTTTTAATGGTTTTGTGGTGGTGAAACAGGGTTTGGGTTCCGTGAGTTGAGACCTCAAAGATATTTCTGTTTCGCAAGCCGCCTTCCCACGACGAGAGGTTTCTCCCTTTCCGTTTTGCTTTCTGCGGCGTATGCACAACCAGATTTGTACGCTGGTTCTAAACACGCATGCTAAACAACTAGAAACGTCTACCTCTTTCTTCTCAAGATTTAGCTAGGGGAATGCTCATTAGCTTTACAGAGTACAAGGAATTAGTTTGTGCCTTTGTGGCATATATGCATTCCGTGGTGCTTACTGCAACCACCTTATCACTGAGAAGCTCATCCATGAGTAAAAAAATCCCCATTTTCCCATAGTATACTGGGCCTCCTCCAGCTTCCCAGGAATAGTGGGCCTGATGTCGCGCTAAGCCCAACACCACGCCCGCAAAAGGCGTCCGCCTCCTCCGCCGCCACGCCACGCGGCAGAGCCAAAACCCGCTGCTCCCACTCGGCCACTCCCAGTCTCCCACCCACTGCCGGTCGTCGTCACCAGATCCCCCCACCATCTAGGGCTCAAGAGTCACGCCTCCCCAGGTCAAACCAGAGGCAGAGCATTTCCTCGGACTCTTCGCCCCCGACGCCCTCCGCCTCCATGGCCGCCTCCGCCCTTGCCGCCTTGTCTGCCACCGCGGCCGCGGCCGCGGGCAAGCGCCTCCTGGCGTCGGCCCAGTTCCGCTCCATCTCTTTTGCCTCCTCCGGCGGACGCCGCCTCGCCGGCGCCGCTGCGGGCCCCCTCCGCGCTGGCGTCCTGTCAGCTGCGCCGAGGAGGGCGGTGTCGGCGTCTGCGTCCCCGGCCGTGGGTACCATCGCGGTGGGCGACCGGCTCCCAGATGCGACGCTCTCTTATTTCGATTCCCCCGACGGGGAGCTGAAGACGGTGACGGTGCGCGACCTGACCGCCGGCAAGAAGGTGGTTCTGTTCGCGGTCCCCGGCGCGTTCACGCCCACCTGCACCCAGAAGCACGTCCCGGGGTTCGTGGCCAAGGCCGGCGAGCTCCGCGCCAAGGGGGTGGACACCGTGGCCTGCGTGTCCGTCAACGACGCGTTCGTGATGCGCGCGTGGAAGGAGAGCCTGGGCGTCGGCGACGAGCTGCTCCTCCTCTCCGACGGCAACGGGGAGCTGGCCCGCGCCATGGGCGTGGAGCTGGACCTCTCCGACAAGCCCGTCGGTCTCGGCGTGCGGTCCCGTCGCTACGCTCTCCTGGCGGAGGACGGCGTCGTCAAGGTGCTCAACCTCGAGGAAGGCGGCGCGTTCACCAACAGCAGCGCCGAAGACATGCTCAAGGCGCTCTGAACTCGCCAAGTCCGCCACCGATCGCCATGCCTCCTCCTTGGTTCGTCGCTTACTTTCGCTTCTTTATTTTCTGAACAATAATCGTCGCGTCAACACGGTGGTTCACTGTACTGTGAGCGGTGTAGGTGTAGTGTTGGTTTGAGTTGTCGTCTTGATGTGTGAAGCTTGTAGCGAGCATGGCAGTAGGAGATTTGCATCGTACGCGCGTCGAGATGTCACGGTTAGCTGTAGGCTGTACTGCTGTAGCATGTCAGGGTTTGATCCGTTTGTGTTGGAATGCTGAGGCTGCCATGCGTACTAGATTAATAAGTGATAGAGGTAATCTTCAGATCAGACTATGCACTATGATTTATTATCTCTGCCCGACAGAGATTTTATTTAAAGACTTCATTTTTAGTTGTTCCCATCTTTGATGTTTGTGTAATTAGTGGTCTCCAGTTAACTAAAGAGCAGCATCCTACTAAATTGACTGAAAACTAAAGCTAACAAGATTAATAAGTGACACCTAAGTTATTTTCCACGCTACTAATCTATATGAGAATTGCTAAAAATAAAGTTTTTGTTGGACAGAGACAGAGTATTATGTAGCTTTGGAATGGTTGTGTTTCAAGATCTTTTCAGTTTTGTGTTATGTTTGCAGTTGGCATGAGTTCAGACCTCAGAGTGGTTGTTTCTTTTCATAATACAGAAGAGATTGTGTTGATTCAGCAAGCTCAGGGGTCTCATGCCCTTTGGCATGGACCAAAAGGTTCTTGTCGCTTGTGCTGACACTGCTTAGCCTCTTCTTCTCAAGGGGGAATCATCGAATCGAGACCTTATTTATGTATGGATTTCCATGCAACCGTGCCAGTTGCCGTAGCTTGGAATTGCCACAGGTTTGCAGTGTTGCACAGCAACGCGATCTGGATTCTGGACTGGCATGTGCCAAAGGCGACGCAGCTCGCCGTCTATTGCTCGTCGTGGGAGGAAGTTTTCCACGGCGTCACGTCGCCGGCATCCATTGGCCATGGCCAATCTGTTCCAGGAACTAGTATGAAGATCGCCGCGCCTCTTGCTCAGACATCTGATTCTTGAGACGGATCTGGCAGAGATCGAAAATCCTTAGAGAAGGCACTGGTCTTGCAACGAAAGTTATAGACCCAACTAGGCCTCTTTCTGGGTAAGAAATGTTCATGCTAACAGCCCATTCTACAGTTCCCTGAGGCCACAGCCAATAGGATTATGGGAGCGGAGCTCATATAGATAAATTAAGGTTGTGTTTTGGTTCAGTTTTTCTAATCAGCTTCTTGGTCAGAAAGCTGGAAGCTGAACCAAACAGGTTTAAGGGTCAATCAATTTTTTAAAAAAAATAGTAGTTTTTTCGTAGTATAAACTGAAAGCTGAGGGACCTCAACTTTCACAGCTTCTTAATTTAACTTTGAACGAAAAATACTCACCATGTCATTACAATATACCGGTTCATGTAAAATTTAAAAAAGTAAATTTTTAGTAAAATGTATTATTTTAGTGTAATTCAAAAATATATAATTTTAGTATAAATATTACAAAATTTCATGATTATAATGATTTACATGCAAAATTGCATATTAATAATGTAATCAAACATCAGGAGCTATTAAAATAGAAATCAACAGCTATTGCAACCAAACAGCTTCTTAGTTTTTTCATAGTTCATAGCTTATAGTAATTTTTTCATAGCTCACAACTCACAGCAGCTTTCTCAGAGTCTACAGTTTAACCAAACACACCCTAAATCTATACTACTTTAAAAGCAGCTAGTGGTGGTGATACTGAATCTGCCACCATCACAATCCTTCTCATTGACACGTGTGTCCTTAGGCATAAAACCTTTTAATTTGTGAACCGAGAGTAGAGAAGTAGATAAAAATAAATTTATTTTAGATAAAATTAAAAGAATATAAATAAATTCTTTTTAAGAAGAAACTGTTACAAACAAGTGATCTCTCTTTATAACGACATTTTAATGGATGACGTTCATTGTTCGTGAATAGATAAAATCTTCAATCAATATAGATGACACAAGAGCTTCACTCTCGTCGTCTCCATTTGCATTCTTTTGCAGAAACGAATAAAAGTCTCAGTCCCTGCTCAGCAGCAGCCAGCAGGCAGAGGCAGGAAGCCGTGCGTTGTTGCCGCCGGCCGGCCAGCGTCAGGTCGACATTGCCGGCGGCGTGCCCGTTTCCGTCCCTTTTGCACCGCCGAAAGCGAAGCGCTGCACTGCTCCCACGAGTCCACGGCCACCTCTGCAGCAGGCAAACCAACCTTGCCCGTGCCTCTCAGGATCTCTCGCCGTCCAGTTAAAAAACTGTATTTACCTTGGCTAGATTGCACTTTTATCCTACATAAGCTGATGGACTTGTATATTTTTTATCCTATATGTGTAACTGTTGGACTCAATTATCACACGCTAAGAATAAATAAAAATACGCTAAGAACAAATAAAAATGTAAAGTTTACTTAACTTCAACGCAGAAGAGCTTGCCTTTTCATACGTTTCATGGCAAACATTCACTATTTCTGATCACTAGACCATCAGCAACAGTTATTTCTCCCAGCCATGACAAGGCGATGACGCCCTCCCGTCCGCACGGCAGCAGCGAACCGATTCACCACGTAAGGAAGCAACAGTACGATCACAGCCTCGTCATCCCAACCGCTGATGGATGCAACGACTCGAGGGGCATTTTAATGCCTCCATCCGCGTATTTTCACCTCTACGAGTCAGTCAGTATCTTCAGAACAAGTAGGTACCATCCGTATCGCAGCAACCGGCTGCCTACCTTTCGGGCGGGGAGATGCCTCGTTCCCATTTTGTCATGAGACGATGAAAACGGAAGCCACTCTTCTCAGGCTAGACTTGATTATCATTATTAAGTTAATCTCAAAATTTAAGCCGATAAAGAAAAGATGGACAATTCGCTTGATATTCTAACACTTTTCTCGCGTGAGACTCGAGACCTCTGGCTCTGATACTATATTAAGTTACATGTACCGACTAGTTTAACCCAAAAACTTAAGCTGATGAGAAAAGACAGATAATTCACTTTATATTTTAACAATCATAGCTACTGATACAGTTTAATGGTTGTTAGATTATTTTTTATAACTATTTTGTGGTGAGATAGTAACACGGTATGATTTAAAAAAAACTACTAATTTGGACTGATAAGTACCTATCGTGGCCGACGATAAAACCGAAACACCATAGTAATCAGGTTGGTTATCACGGCTGTACGAATCTGATGGTAACGCTTTGGAAATACACTAACTCTTCCAGGCATATTAATGGCCAAATCGGCTTGAATATCTTATACTTTTAAGAAACAAATACCAAATCACACATAAAAACTTAGCAAAATTAAACCAGTATAAGACGAATATAATCTGTCTCAATTACTCACTACAATCAAAACGGATGAGCAAGCACGCATTGACACCCCTTGAAACCAATCAAATACCTAACATGTTTGGAATGCATGGACACTTCCAAACACATTTATGACTAGATTGGCGTAGTTAAATCTTAGATGTGAATCACTAAATAAATTGAAGTAATAACGTAGTATATATCAAACTTAATTGCAATAGATAACAAATATGGAAACGTTTCAAAGCACATTAGTGACTGGATCAATCCAGTTAAATCTTATCGTGAGTAGGTCATAAGCGGATAAGCCATTCTACGCCTCTTTGAGACAGATTAAACTAATCATGATTATAACATAATCCTCACTATTAGATAAATAGGAAGATGGTTGATCCTAATTATTAGTTATGTGTCTGATTATGATTATTATTATTTAAGCTGACACAGAATTTGCTTCTAGCGAAATTACTAATAAGTTGTCCCGAAGAGACCTATAGCAATAAACACACCAATACCAAAATACATCAATACATAGCACAACTGAACTAGTAAGACAAATTTGCACATCTCACTCGCTAGTCACTACCTTCAAAATGGATGCGAATATACAGATGCGCACCTAGAAATTTCGTATATCCAACCTGATTTGAAATACATGAACACCTCTAAGAACATTAATGGCCAAACCAACATGATTCAATCTTTGGCTATAAGTTGTTTAATAGAAATACAGCGAAAGCACATACTGTACAGATGAAATCATCACTTACTATCAATAAATGCAGCAGGAAATGAATCTGTATCTCCCAAAATTTCTCAATTATTCGCTACCTTCGAAATGAATGAGCAATTGAGCATGCATGCGTTGACACGCAATGACGAAGAAATCACAAACGCGAGGTTACGCAGGCTCTAAATCACAAACACAAATTAACCCGCCCCCTCGTCACTGACATGTCGGTCCCACTGCCAGCCTCCGACGCTGGGCCCCGCAGTCGCCTGCCCACCTCCGCCTATTTATTCCCCTCCTCTCTCGCTGTCCACCTCCACCTCCGAGCTCCACAGCCAACCCGGCCACCGCCACCTCGTCGCCGGTTGGTCACCACCGCATTCTGCGCCGCCGTCCCCTCACTCGAGAGACAAGACAAGCGGAGGGTACGTATGGCTGCGGAGGCGACGCTGCAGGAGACGGGGATGCTGCCGGCTGCGCCGGGGGTGTGGGGGATCGCGGCGGTGTGGCAGCAGGTGAGGGGCCCGGTGATCGTGCCGTTGCTGCGCCTCTCCGTGGCGCTCTGCCTCGCCATGTCCGTGATGCTGTTCGTGGAGAAGGTGTACATGTCCGTCGTCCTCGTCGCCGTGCGCCTGCTCGGCCGCCGCCCCGAGCGCCGGTACCGCTGCGACCCCATCGTCCGCGACGACGCCGAGCTCGGCGACGCCGCCTTCCCTATGGTCCTCGTCCAGATCCCCATGTACAACGAGCGCGAGGTGAGCCATCGCCATGCCACGCACAGAGCTGCCTCGTACCGGCCGCCATTAGCCATGCTGATGCACTCCGCCCAGGTGCTACTAATTAAATTTTCCCTTTTTTTGGCTCGTGGTTGACTCGTAGGTGTACAAGCTGTCCATCGGGGCGGCCTGCGGGCTATCCTGGCCGTCGGATCGGGTGATCGTGCAGGTGCTCGACGACTCCACTGACCCCGTCATCAAGGTAGGACTATTTCTGCTTCATTTACTCTTCACTGTCGGGTGACGTCTATGTAAGACAATTACGGTTACCGATCTAGTAACGACAGTTTTCAAGCTAACGCTAATATATTTGGTTTTCATTAAACTAGGAACGGTCTAAAATCGTTGTTCGGATATATTTTTAAGCTAACGATAATATGTTCGGTTTTTGTTAAACTGGAAACGGTCTAAAACCGATGTCCGGATAGGTTTTCAAGCTAACGGTAATATGTTCGGTTTTCGTTAAACTAGGAACGGTCTAAAACCGTTGTCCGGATAGATTTTCAAGCTAACGATAATATGTTCGGTTTTTGTTAAACTGAAAATGGTCTAAAACCAATGTCCGGATAGGTTTTCAAGCTAACGGTAATATATTCGGTTTTCGTTAAACTAGAAACGGTCTAAAACTGATGTCCGAATAGTGGTCGGATTTATAAACCCTACTGAATGAGTTTTTCTCTAATGATAAAACTACAAAATTCATTACATGATTAATTAGCAGCATCTGAAATGGACTAGCTTGGTAACTAATGAATGGATTGATGGGGAAATATTGCAGGAGATGGTGCAGGTGGAGTGCAGGAGGTGGGAGAGCAAGGGTGTGAGGATCAAGTACGAGATCAGGGACAACAGGACGGGGTACAAGGCAGGGGCGCTCAGGGAGGGGATGAAGCACGGCTATGTCGGCGACTGCGACTTCGTGGCCATCTTCGACGCCGACTTCCAGCCAGACCCGGACTTCCTCGCCCGCACCATCCCCTTCCTCGTCCATAACCCCAACATCGCCCTCGTCCAGGCCCGCTGGAAGTTCGGTAAGAATCTGTTTGGTTGGTTGGATGGATATTTGGATTTGGTCATTTAATTTTTTTTGAATGTGTTTTGGTTCGTGCCCGAGAATGGATAAGACGGATTATACCATCTACTTAACTTAGTTAAGGTTGATCATTATTGATTGATCATTGATAATTAAGGTCTCTTTGAAATATCTTATTGACAATTATGTTTAAAGTAGAAGTGGATTATACGTTAAACAAAAAAAATTATTATAGCTTGAGTAATAGCCATAATCAATAATATAACTAATAATCAAAACCAGTCATCTCCCTGCTTATCTAATAATTAGGATTATGTTATAATCCTCATTATTTTAATCAGTCCTAAATGCCTTAGTCTTTTTAACTAGTGATTATCATGTAAGATTATTGTTGATTATGGATCATTAGTCTATTTCATTGTTTATTAGTATTGATTATACTAAATTAGTAATAATTAATAGATTTTGTTATTGATTAATAGTTTACTATTCTAATTCCAACGACACTCATCCATCGAATCATCTACCTAACCAGACAGTTAAAATGGATCGTTCAGTCATATTCAAGAACGATTGCAACACATTAGTTAGTGTTCACCGTACTTTGCAAAGTGGCTGCCTGGAGTGAAAAATGGAAATGGCCAGTATGCAAGTAGTAAAAAGTACTCAAGGAGTCGGTAGAACGGTAGTTGGACTGTTGGAGATCAGAAGATAAGGTAGGTAGTTATAGCAGGAGTACTATAGTAATAAACGGAGACATGGGAGCTGGACACTTGGAAGCTTAGCTGGGGTTTCTGTCTTGAGACCTGGGATTCCTTTGCAATTGTTTTAGAGTTGAAGGTTTCTATTAGACAAGTGCAAGAAACAAATGATCAGTACGGTTCGCTGGACTGTTGATTTGGATTTGGCATTGGTGATTGCATTGTTTTGGTAGGTAGCTACTAGTCAGTACAAGTAGTTTTTGCAAGATTTTTTTTTTTTTGGCATGGCTAATTGGCTATGGCTTGTCTGTTGCTGCTGATTGTGGTGGTGTGTGTGAGCAGTGAATTCGGATGAATGCTTGATGACGAGAATGCAGGAGATGTCCTTGGATTACCACTTCAAAGTGGAGCAAGAAGTGGGCTCCTCCACTCACGCATTCTTTGGCTTCAATGGTAAGATCGATCCCAGTTCATCTCTCCTTCTCTCTCTTCTGATCTTGAGGGGAACTGTGTGTATACTCTTCTCATTTCCATGATTCTGTCACATTTGTGATTTGCCCTCCCATTTTGGTTCTTACCATGCAAAAAATATTATGTGGATAGGGACTGCTGGTGTGTGGCGCATATCTGCCATGAACGAGGCAGGAGGCTGGAAGGACCGAACCACAGTAGAAGACATGGATTTGGCAGTCCGAGCAGGCCTCAAGGGATGGAAGTTTGTCTACCTTGGTGACCTCATGGTAAACAGTAACCTAGCAATTCATGCAATATCCAATGCATCATTTTGCACTGTTCTTATATTGCATTGTTATTGAACTGTGCAAGGAAGCATGTTACTGACCTGGAATTGTTATTTGAAGGTGAAAAGTGAACTTCCAAGTACATTCAAAGCATTCCGGTATCAGCAGCACAGATGGTCATGCGGACCAGCAAACCTGTTCAGGAAAATGTTGGTGGAGATTGCCAGAAACAAGGTACCTTGCAGCAGTTGCACCAAGCTGTGATTTTGGAAAAAAAATTACAGCACAAGCATCTTGTTGCTAACGAGCTGTTGTTGATCTTGATGCAGAAAGTGACGCTGTGGAAGAAGATCTATGTGATCTACAACTTCTTCCTGGTGCGCAAGATTATTGGACACATTGTGACCTTTGTGTTCTACTGCCTTGTTATCCCGGCAACGATCTTAATCCCTGAGGTTGAGATACCAAGGTGGGGTTACGTCTATCTGCCAAGCATCGTCACCCTTCTCAATTCTGTTGGGACTCCAAGGTGCCAACCTTCTCAACATCTTTGCAGTTTTATGACTTCTGAGTGACTGAGTTCTTGAGCTAAGTTGAACATCACTCTAAACATCAACATGAAAAATATGCAATGATGCAGGTCCTTGCACCTGCTCATCTTCTGGGTTCTCTTTGAGAATGTCATGTCACTGCATAGAACAAAGGCCACACTGATTGGCCTCTTAGAGACAGGCAGGGTGAACGAATGGGTGGTGACAGAAAAGCTTGGCGATGCCCTGAAGATGAAATTGCCAGGCAAAGCGTTCAAGAAGCCGCGCATTTCGCTCCCGAGGATAGGAGACAGGTACAGCCACAGTCACAACGTTTTACTCCTGCATTGCATTTCCAAAGTTCAAATCTTTGCAGCTAAACTTCTATACTGAACCAGGTTGAATGCACTGGAGCTTGGTTTTTCGGCCTACCTCTTCTTCTGCGGATGCTATGACATTGCCTTTGGGAAGGGCTACTACTGCCTCTTCCTCTTTCTTCAATCCATCACATTTTTCATCGTCGGCATTGGCTATGTAGGGACAATTGTCCCGAACTGATGACAGAACCTCGATGAGGCTACCAGTCTTGGCGTGATGATGATTGGCTCTGATTCTTTCCAGTCTCATGGCATACAACCGGATGAAAGAAGATCAATCAGGCCTCTCCTCTCCTGTGTGCAGTGTTTCCTGGAAAAACTGCAGAGTAAAAAGCACAGCAAGACAAGCCATAGATAATTTAGTTATGTTTTAGCTGCTAGGAGTTTGCTGTTATGGACATGGTGATGAATGATGATCTAGCAGGCTGTATGGAGTCCCTGCGTCAACTTAGCAGAATCAGTAGTGCAAAAGATAGCAAACTGTTAAAGTTTTTATCATTTCCGCAAACAGGAAAATAATGGAGTTTTTGGTTCATTCGTTGTTAACATGCAGTGCTTGCTGTGAGAAGAGGATTATGAGTTTTTTTTCTGGTGTTTGAGGTATGGAAGGGTAAAAGGTTTATACCTCTCAGTTGAGGTATTATACCTATTGATTAACACTAGAAATATCTCTACCTTGCAACACCTCCCAAGTACCAGAAAAAACTTGTGCTAAAAACAGAGCTACTCTTACAGAAGCTGACCTCTACCTGTTGATTAACTGTTCTATCTCTTGTCTCACACTCATGAGCTCACAGGTTACCACAGGAATAATTCAGTCCCATGTCTCATTCAGAAACTTCCACTTGGCATAGTACAGCCAGTACTCTCGGTCTGGATGGCGATTGACAAACTGACAGTAGAATTTCGACTGAATTGCTAACATAGGAGGATCTGCATGTGAGTATGTGAGTCAGGAACACACAGTACTAGGAGTGCAACCAATCCAACAATGACTGTTTAATGGCTCTGCAAGGATCCAAACCAACCACAGACTAGGACCAGATGTGATCCAAGTATTCGGAAAATCAACAGCATGAACAGGTGATGTGACCATGTGGTACTAATGCTGTTTCTGGAATCAAGGTAGGAGATTCCTAGTGACTGGTGACAGGCACAGCACATTAGTGGAAATAGAACGGTGTACCTCGTAACTGTCTGTTGTTTGGTCCGGACGCTTCCTCGGTTAACTACTTCACCTTGGGGTCTCTCATTCTGATTTACATCAGTGCAACAAATTTACAGGATCTTTATAGGAGTTTGTTTAATTCTTTTAAAAATCCTCCAAAATTCATTTAATCCAAAGAAGACATGACCAGAGGCACGACTTAAATTCTGAGCCTACTCAATTTAAAAAACTAGCTTTATAGGTGAGCGCTACTTCTCAATTATGCTTTCTCACCGTCAATACTAGATATGATCGATATATGACTAAACCTAACAATTATGACGTCACCATCAATACTCAGTATGGGACTAAATCTAACAATCATGACGTTTCACGCCACAATGCACCCGTGCAACATTCCGTCGAACATGTTTCGCGCCATCAATATTCGATATAATCGATATAAGACTAAACCTCACTGATCTTAACGCAAAAGATCAGCAGCTTGGTGACGATGTAGACGCCGCCGTCGAAGCCGATGGACACCATGCGCGCGTATGTTCCTGCGGCGGGACACACCGGACTCCGGCACAGGAGACGCGCACCGCCTTGCCGAGATCGCCGGCGATGCACAGCGATCTCAATAACCAGTGGAGCTCATGATCCAATTTACTTTCAAGCTTCCAGATCCCAGCTGCTCTTCCACACTCTCGTATTCGAGGTCGACCTCTCCGAGTCTATCACCCTCTCTAATGGCGTCGTCTCTGCAGTAGTCTGCACTGCTCAGATTACTCAGTAACTCTCGAACAACAAAAGTGAGGAAAATTTCAATATTTACGAGGAAATCAAGGCGAGAACTAGGCAAATCAGGCTACATTTACAACAAAACTCGCGCCAATTACAAAATCTAGCATATACAAGCGAAACTTTGTTCCGTTTCCTCCTCTCTTTCTTCCTCCTATGGTTGGTCTCCCTCTCGCTGGAGAGGGAATGCTTCAGACATAGTATATCATGCCGACCTCCAGCGTGGAGGCGTACGGGATGGTGACGGCGTAGTTGGGGCCGCGGCTGTTCCGGCGGAGGAAGTCGTAGCAGAAGTTGATCACCAGCCGCCGGAAGAAGCTCGAGCCGTTCTTGGCCTTAACGTAGGAGTGGCCGAGGATGAACGCCATGCCGGCCTCACGCGCGTCAGTCAGATCCTGCAGCTCCTCCCGCACGCCGGGGTCCGGCCGCGGGCTCGCCGCCGGCAGCACGAACCTCACCCTCTTCCTGGGGACCACCACCGGTGGCGACGGCGACGGCGACACTATCTCCCTGTCGGCGCCGCGCGAGGTGCTGCCGACGGCGATGGTGTGCTCCGCCGCGCCGTCCTCCTCCAGCATCCGGATGATGCCGGAGGGGATGACGGACATCCGCTCCTCCTTCTCGGCCTCCTCCGAGATGCCATTCTTGAGCTTGTCGAACGAGGCGCCTGAGCGGATGAACTCCGCGACGCTGCAGACGAGCTCCTTCTCGAACTCCTGGTCGTCCTTGTGCACGTCGTGGTATCCATATCTGACAATGCACCGGTAGATTCTGTACTCCTTGGGGCCAATTCTTCCGACGAGGAACCTCTCTTCCGGCGAGACATACGGTATCGGGACATTCTTGACGCACAGGAAGATGAGCACCTGACCATGAACAATGCTCACTGTAAACATCTTTCTGAATATCTGAACAATGAAACAGTGAAACCATAACTTAACAAGGAGATGGAAAATGAGCAGATACCTGATGAAAGGCAGGTAGATTTGTGACAAAATGCGAGAAAATTGCGGGGATTCCGGAGTCGAGCTCGGTGTGTATGAGACCAATGCCGCGGACACGGACAATGCCAAGGTTGGGGCTGAGACCAAGGAGCCAGTTGATGGAGACCTTGTTCTGAAGATCAAACTCATACTTCTTGATGGTGCCATAGTGCCAGATGCACATTATGGCCATGAAGATGAAGGACAGGACAATTGGGACCCAGGCTCCCTCCCTGAACTTTATCAGTGAGGCTGAGAAGTACAGTGCCTCAATGGTACCAAAGAAGACGATGAAGCCTAATGCAAGGAAGATGCTCTTATGCCAACACAAGACTATCACCAGGGACATCAGACATGTTGTGACCAGCATAACAGTTATAACCGCCAATCCTGTTCAAAGAACAACACAATGCATATTAGCCGAATTATCAAACCGGGAGTCACCAGGCGATTTAATATGTCAAGAAAATAAATAATGTGAGTGCATATACCTGATGCATTGCCCAGGTGTTTTGTGTCTCTGAAACCAATGGTAATAGCCAAGCACAGTATCATCAGGATCCAATTGATCTCAGGGATGTATATTTGCCCATGTACTTTGTCAGATGTGTGAATTATCTTCACCCGAGGAAAGCA
>KE372766.1:396702-408489 GCA_000418225.1 Zizania latifolia | reverse complement strand
AGATATCTCAACTAACAGTTTATAAGATGGTGCTCTTTATGTCCCAGTGGCAGCTTCTGATCTGACGTACTCAAAGGACAAAGCGCTTAAACGTGTTGTCAAAAGGGTGAAACCCAGTCCGGTTGTTTTGGGAGATGGCAATGCTCAGTCAGCGAAGGAAAAAGAAGAAACCTGAAGCCTAGTGCATGCGTTGCCTCCAGGCGTACCAAGAAAATTTTCTGAGCTTTGTTCCAGCTCTTTCACTATGTTTTGTTTGGCTGGTAGCTTGTGGCTTTTGTCTCTGTGTAGTTTAGCACCTTGTTGCTTACCTAGCTAAAAAAAACTGTGGTTCTTGCTTAGCCTGGAATGTCTATTATCTTTCTTTTGAGGTTTTTCTAGCTGTCAGCGCTAGTCGTTGATCGGGGTATTGTTGTTTACCCCATAGATAACAATCTTTTGGTCATATTTTATAAAACCTGTGTTTCAGTTGCTACCTCGTTTCTCCTTTTAACATAAGGAGGGCAAATGCCTTTTCATCGAAAAAAACATTTGTGCAAGCTAGCTCATCGCAATTGCCGATCTACTACTTATGCACGTAGTACCAATGCGCAAAAAGAACGTGTACGCTTTGATCATCAAGCGTGATTCATTAAACGGCCAGCAACTTGTAGACGGCCTGGCCCACTGTTGAAGCACAGGACACGGATCGGAACATGATGAAGAAGGAGAGAGATCTCGTGGAGGAGAACAATATTGACCTGGAAGGAGGAGCGATGGGCCGCTGGTCCACGCATGAGGTGTCGGATGCTGGAGGTGACTTCACGGGAAATAATATTGTGAGCTTTAAAGTTCTTATGAGTTATGGTAAAGATTTCTGAAGAGCAGAGGGTGACACTCATGCGTCAGTCAGGGCACAGGAAACGACGCAATCTGGATGAGCAGGCGTGTTTTTATCTTCTCGGATTATCTCAGATTTCATGTGAATGCTATTCTATTAGAGATTTTTACTGTAAAGATTTTGAAGTTCCGGAATTTGTTTCCTACTTCATGACTCCACCGTCTGAGCCGTAGTGACCACCGTCTTCGCTCCTCCGCCGCCGCCATCTGCACGTCGCCGGCAACCCAATCCACGGCGCTATCGGCCGGATGCCCGGATTTGTCGTCCAAAAAGGGGAAGGAAAGGTAGCGATGTCTCGGAACGTGGCGGCCTGGGGGGCCATAACCTGGTTGAGGTGGGCTCGTCACCTGGCCAAATTTTGGGAAGGATGGGTGCAGTGGGCCGCGTGAAATGTTCTGAGCTTTCCGCACTATCCGAAAATCGTCCGTGAGAATGGTTGTTTCCGAACAGGATTGTGAAGTGCGGACCCATGTGCATTTGGACGATAGCCCGTTTAGTAATGGGCTGGGCTTCCGATGGTTTCAAAAAAAAGTTATGTTTCCGGACGTGCTGCCGTAGGCCAGGCCAGGTATCGAGTAATGAAGCTTGCTGAGGGAGCTAATGACACATGCATATTCTTCCAATTAATCGAACAAACGAGTTCTTTCCAATTTAAAATACGTGTGCAGAGAGTTTTCTGAATTCTGATCCAAGCACACAGGAGACATCTGTCGTGCACATCGGTAGCCACGACAGTGTCGGAAACAGATACACAACTGATGCAGCTTAGGACATATCAACAAGGCAACAATATTAACGGAGATGATAACATTTTTATATCTGGATGCGAACTACACTGCCACTTAAAGCACAAACCGCAGATGAACACAGCACAGCATATACTACAGCCGCACAGGCACGTACAACGTAACGCGGTGACACCGGCACACCGCCCCGCTCTAGCTATCTAGTGCTGGTCTTCCACCAGCTGCCTGAAATTGATCGGCGCGGCGAAGCGCAGCGAGCCGTTGTAGATGGCCACGGCGGCGAGCTTGGACGTGGCGTGCGTCGGGTGCAGCAGGTCCCAGAAGAGGTACTCGTGCCGGTTGTCGCACAGCGTCGCGTTCGGCGTGCACCCCGACCCTCCGTTGAACCTGCCCGAGCCGCAGCACGCCGTCGTCACCTCCTTGAATCCTGCATCCCACAGATTATATCATGATCCTCTGAACTCTGTAGCATTCGCATTGACCTGAAAATCTGAAGCTGGAGAGTAGATGGATGTTCAGATACCGAGTCGTTGGGGATGCTTCATGATGCTCTGCACGACGGCGTGGGAGCTCCCGATCGAGTACTTGAAGCCACTGAAGCTCGCGCTGAGGCCATGCATGGCGTCCTTGACGCTCTTGTTGAGCCCACGGGCAAGCTCGTTGAGCACGTCGATGCAAGCGCCTAGCGGGTGCAGGCTTCTCGGGTAAGGGCAGCATCCGATCGGCGGGACGTCGATCACGGCGAACATCCTCGCCCCGAGATCGTACAGAGCCTGCAAGTTCAGCGGTTCAGCCACACATCACGTTTGGACTTTGGTGGCCTATATTTAGTCGGATTTTCGATTCCGGCCGGCTCTGTAGAAATCGATATGTGGCGACAGAGATTTTCAGCTTTACCTTCACATGATTTGTGTACAGTGCGACGAGATTAGCGACGAACTGCTGCTTCTCCACGGCCGTCGGTGTGCTGTTCCGTGAGAAGAAGGCGAAGATATCGTTACCGCCTGTGCTGATCAAGAACAGGGACGTCGACAGCACGCTGTCGGCTGCCTCCTTGCTGATGTGCGCGGAGATGTTGCGTTGCACGGTGGCGAATTGCGCCACTTGCATGCTCATTGGGATGATGGAGCTGCCCTGCATGCCAGCGTGTGTTCATCGCCGGTCAGTGCCCAGCGAAAAACCGTGCAGTAACTTTGGGGTCATGGCGGCTACGTGCTTACTGTTGTGTCAAGAATGCCTGATCCTGCAGAGGCAAAGTTTGCTCCTTGGAGCCCCCTGAACAATTGACTGCTGGTTTTGTTAGCCACGGCGAGGAACGGTGGCGGGCTGCGCCTGAATCCCATGTGAAGAGCTGGCAAACATTGAAGAACAAGTTGATCACGAGGCACAACAAAACTGCAAGCACTACTGAAGTACAAGGACTAGTGCGTACAGCATGCTGCTACGACACATTGTCATATTTAGTGTACTACCGCATTGTCGTATTTTTGCCATACCCAACATGTAACCCAATGTCCCGAAAAGCCCAAAGGAAAAATGCATGAGAGCCACTTCGTGGACCGTAGACCACGTCGTATGTGCTGTAGATTTTGTCATGTCGTGGCGTAGATTTTTGGAAGCGATTCAGGCATGCGATGAGTACATGAGTGGTGCCCGGCTCAGGCTGCCAGGACTAGCACAGGCGTGTCAGCCATTGATGTGTGACTAGCGCCAAGTGTGTGTGCAGTGTGCGATTGATTGGTCTCTCCGGTCTCCACCGCACAGCGTGCACGAAGCCGCCAATTGCCGGACTCTGCGACTCTTTGCAAGCCTGCGGGACTGCTGCATGCGGAAGTGAGACGCAGCAGCGATCGATTACGCACAGGCCGCCTCTTGACATGCGTGCACCACCCAGGCGACGTTGCGCACAGTCCTAAGATTTTTCCAGTTATTCTTCGCCTCTCCGTCGTGGTTGCCTGGTTGGTGACTTGGTGGTGGCCTCTCTTCGGAAGTCGGAACAAGACTTCCCGGCTTGGCCATGTTCAGAACCATTTTATTCCGAAGCAATCTCAGAGAATGATCACTCCAGCTCTAGCACCGTTTCAAGACTTGAAGCTCCAAAGTTGATCAAATAATGCAAGAAACTAGCCTGGTACGTATGTTAGATAGGAAATGCAACGATGCCGACATGCCGCGCGCTATCGCAAAGTATACTCGCGTCGATCGCATGCAGAGTCGCGAGGCATACGGGACAGGAAAGACGACGAGGCCGCACGTACCCAAGAAGTCGACGCCGTTGTACCCGTTGCTGAACCGGCCGGTGGGCCGCGACGTGGCGAAGTCAATGCCGTTGTGCGGGAAGTTTGCCCTCGGCACGGCGGCGCCCGCCAGGTAGTTGTTGTTGCCGACGTCGGCCGTGGAGTCGCCGAACACGTACAGCGCCGGCACCTTCGCCGCCGCCGCGTCCCCGACGGCGCAAATAGCCACAGCGACAAGCGCAATCATTAGTATCATCTGCCCCGCCATGGCCGGACGGCGAGGTGCAGCTCGGTGGCCTGGGTGGGGGCTGGCCGTTAGCCGGCTAATCTATCCTTCTTTACCTTTGGGAAAGGGAGGAGCCGCGACCGGAGTGGCAATGGCGAACTTTAAAGCGAGACGATGGCAAAGCTATGGTTGCGCCCTACCAAGACCGGTAGGGCGTGGCAGGGACACGGCACGTACTACGACCAGTAGGCAGTGGTACAAAGTTGGCTTAGCTTTGGTAAAGAGAGACTTGACCCTGGCCATCGCGAGCGTGTCTGGGGCCTCCTCGACTTGGGCACTGTCTCGTAGACGGGTAGACGGGAAGGGTTTAGGTAGTGTTTGGTTGCGGGGTAAGGTTGGATAGAATGATTTTATCTAGTTTTTATTAGACGGGATGATTCAATTTTTTTTAGGTTAGATAGGACGAGATTATTTAGTTTTTTTTTTGATTGAAGATATATAACTATAGATGGAATGAGATCCTCTCACAGGAAAAGGTGGATGAGTTCATCTAGGAAAAAATTTGGATGAGACTGTCCAGCGTCTAGAGGAAATATTTCCTCAGGTTGGATGGTTCTGTCTAGCCTGCTCACGAACCAAATAGCACAAAAACTAGATATAATGATTCTATCCAGCCACATCTAACTAACCAATCCCATCCAACTAACCAAACAGATCTTAATACTAGATACGGAGGAAAGCCGATGGATGATGGATCGACGGTCTCCTGGCTAAGCTCCTGCATGTACTTGGGATGAAAATGAGAAGATCTCTCTCACTGTACTTCTCCAGCAAAAACTCGTTACAGTTTAGCTGCCATGATCTGATCCATTATATGAAATGCTCTATCTGTGGTGGTCCTACAGGTGAATTATACTGGCATGATGTTGTTATGATCTTTGGATGCTTTGTCTGTCAAAAGGAATATAATTACTGGAGCTAGCTAGCTACTTTTCTCAGAAAATCGATGCCCGGATCGACCTAAGTGGAGTTAACTTGGCTTGATTAGAACCGATTACATTACTTGGTTGTCAATAGGAGAATATTCTACCTAGATACATTTGTACATGCACAAATTAATCTTAACACGCTTACAAGCCTTGAAGGATAGAGAAAGGCAGCCGGAAATCAATGATACGGTGCGCGTGTTTAATTACTTTCGATGTTTGCAACCGATAATATATGCTCTAGTGGGATGAATCGGCAGCCTTAAGTCTGTGCGACTGTGCACACAAGTTAGTTGTTTGCGCTGGCTGGCCTATTTTTCTACGATTAAATAAGCACCCAATAATTATATCTTTACGCTTAGTTCTTTTCATATTGTTCTCACCATGACTTACAACTGAAGCTAGCCTGCCAGATGCAGCTTTTTTGCTTGGCGGGCAGAAAAGAAAAGAAGACCCCATGCACATTAGCACTTATACTTGCATGGATTTTCTCATCTTTCAACTGTTGAAAGCAACAAAAATAAAACGACAGCAGTGGTCAGCGCAGCGCAACCTTTTCCTTTTGAGAGACGACGGAGGGACGAGGGTAGTGAGTGACAGAGTGAGTGAGTCTCCTCGTTCACTTTAAGATTTTTCTGACATCTGCAGGGACGCCTTTTTACCCGTTTACCGTGTCGCTGGAGCAGGTTGCATGATTTCATCACTTCTTTTTTTACTGTCTGCTAGCTCTTGTCCAGGACATTGTTTGAATGTATCCCATAGAACAGCTAGTAATCGAGTCATGGTCTCATGGAGTGTGCACTGCTTGCTGGTTAGACTAGTTAAATCCGGAATTTGAGTTGGCAACACGAGTGCAGATAGTACTTAACGAGATCATAGTTTAGTACAGCTTTTTTCTCCCCTTCCCAAAGGCACACGTTATCCTAGCCACCAACTTAGACGAACTCGTCCTTTTGCTCGTATTTTCCAATCGTACGTGCAGGCCGGGACACTCGATTCGTTGACCACGCACGTACGTTTCTCTCGCAGTGGCCATGGCGATTACAGATCATGGCGACTGCCGTGTACATCTCTCGGTATCTTATCCCATCTACTAGGCCTCGTACGATGGCGTAGAACATGGGCTGTTTTGGCGTCAATGGATCGTAACTTCGTAAGGGCGTGAGGCCCAGGAGACGAGGTACGGACGAAGTTACCAGGTACGGACAAATGTCTTGGTCTCACCTTTCTTTTGGGAACCTGTGAAAAACAGTTCGATCATAACAACCCATAAGAAAAAGGGCCCGATCAAATTGTACAATTTTCCCGTTCCAGGTGTTGGTGTTGCCAATCGGAAAGCCCATAAGAGCTTTAAAGGACTCCATTAGAAAAGGCCCCAGAAAGCAGTTTCTGAAGATAGTCCATGTAATATAATTGGCTGGCTCTTTCACGCTGCCAATAAACAGAGTATATCCATACCTCGGCCATGAAAATGAGATTCTAGACAATTTAGGGCATCCATTCACAAACAGTATAACACATGGAAAATTTTACGGTTCTTGAGGAGGTATTATAAGGTACCACAATATTCAGTGTTAATTTTAGTATCTTTTAGTACCTGAGATATCAAGAGGTATTAAAATTAATACTAAAAATTATAGTTCCTCCTTAAAGACTATAAAATCACTCGTAACACAACAATATATTCTGGGCAGAAATCATTAATGCACAGCCCAAAAGGCCAAAACCACGACAACAATGCCAATAATTAAACAAACCCAACGTCCAGAACTTGACTACTACAACAGTACCAAACTGAACCCCGTACCGAAAATCTAACACAAACTTCGATCACTGATCGGGCTTCGCTTCACGGACCAGGCCTGCACCGTGCAATCCATCTCGACACAAACTTAACAAAGCTGAAGTGCAGAAAAATCACCAAACACGCCAAACACTTCTAAACCATGGTGGGCCTGGTCTCCACGTACACACGCGGCAAATTAAGCGCTGGTCTTGTGCTCGCCGGTGGCTGCGACGGTGGCCTTGTCTTCCTCGCCGGCACCCTTGTGGTAGCCAGGCAGCTTCTCCATGATCTTGCCTAGTATGCCCTTCTTCTCCTTGCCATCCGGGCTGCCCACCTCCTCTGTGGCCGGCGGTGGGTGTGCCGGTGACGGAGTAGCGGTAGGAGCAGCCGTTGACACGGCGGTTGTATCTTCCGGTTTCTTTTGGCCACCACCGGACAGTTTATCCTTGATCCCGTCGAGGAAGCCCTTCTTCTCTTCGGGCGCATGTGGTGCCTCTGTCTTCTCCACGGGGACGGTGGTGCCGTGGTCGCCGCCGTGGGTCACCACGGGTGCAGGTACCGGTGCGGGCGTGACCGTAACCACGTGCGGAGGGGCATGCTCGCCGTCATGGTCCTTGCGGCCGGGCAGCTTCTCCTTGATCTTCTCTTTGAGTCCCTTCTTCTTCCTCTTGACCAGCTCGCCGCTCTCGTCGATCACCTCCTCTTCCTCGTCACTCGACTGCACGCATAACGATCAGTCATGGCATGTTCTGACTGATTACAAAAAGTTGAAACTAAACTAGCTAGATCATGCGTGTTTGCACTTACCGAGCTGGATCTGGAGCTGGATCGGTGCAGCTTGGAGAGGAGGCTCTCCTTCTTCTCGCCCTCTGCGTGGTGCTCCTTCTTAATAGCGTGCTCTTCCACAGAGACCTTCTCCATGCCGGTGATAAGCTCCTCCTCCTGTTTCTTCTCTGCCGGTTCTTCCTTCTTCCTGCCGAGGAGGTTGTCCAAGAGGCTCCTGTCCTTCACCTCCACCTGCTCGGCAGCCTCGCCACTCTGGTGGCTCTGGGTGCTCGTCTCATCCTCCATGACAATGGATGCTGCTAGCTAGCTAAACCCTCTCGAGAACAAAAGTGAACAACAGATCAGCGAGAACTATTCGCTCTTGACTTGCGTAGTTGCGTGAGTTATGTGACTCGCTTTTGCTTTCGGGTGGAGAAGGTGGCGAGGCGGTATGCCCGTTTTTATAGCCGAAAGGTGTAGTGTTACAGCTGCAGCGTTGGCTTTCGTACGCCGTACGCGTAGGCGACGGGAACACAGTGGCCGGGTTGGGCACTGGGCGGGATGGAAATGGCGACGAGACGGGTAGGCAGCGCGTGAGCCAGTGACGGTGCGACGCGTGGCGCCCCGCGCGTGGGGCGGCCGGCTCCGACGTGGTGGTGCCTCTGGGGGCATCCATCGGGAGAGGTCGGCGCCACGCGGAGGTCGCGGTGAGCGAGGGAGGACTGGAGGAGGCGTGGGCAGCTGCTCCTCTCTTCTCCTCGATCTCGCTGGCGTTCTCTCGGAACCGACGCGTAAGCGACGCTGGTCTCCGGGCGTCGCTCTCCGTCAATTTCCTAATCTATTTGGTTAAGTGATCGATCCATTCACGAACAGTACTGAAACGTAAGCGTTTTTTTTTGTTCGGATACGATTCGTCTGAGTGAGTCGCACTATAACATTAACACATAACACAGTAAATTTTCCATCTTCTGCTCGTCCCTTTCTCTCTATCGGCATCATCACGACGGTTTTTTCTCTCCCTCCGAAGAGTAATCCGTGCTTGCTTTCTAACGAGTCAGGAACGGCCCAACGTCACCGAGAGCGACTGCCCCTGCGGTGCGTGATTAGGTCGACGGGAGATATCCATGTAAAACAATTTGCTTAGGGGATAAATAGGATTAGTGCTAGATGAAAAAGAACTGAAGTGTACCTTCTGGTTTTCTTTGGTTAGACGAGGAAGATGCCATAGCCTTCGGTGGCCTGTGGCATCGGAGTCCGACGAGGTCCGGTGAGCGTCGGAGGAGGCAGAGGCTTCCCGTCGCTCTCAGCGCCGAAACGGATCAGGTAGGCTTAGAAATTTAGAGATCGAGAGTTGGCGCAACAGGGATCGAAACCTTACACACCGCGCCCTCTTCCCATTTTATATGGCGCTGCGCGATGGGGGCCCCTAACCGAATTCGGTTGGGCGCCCCCGATCAAGGCGCGCGAGACTAGGGGCGTGCGCGCATGGCCGCTGTGCACGTGGGGAGGAGAGGGACTTGGTCCCCTCTCTCCTCCCGAAAGATCTATTACCAATATTCTCCCCTAGATCTCTACTTAATACTTACACTAAACTTAGCCAAATATCTGTTCTACCACGGATCAATGCATAGAGTATATTTCATCACAATAGTTAATTACGTACTACATGACTCAACAACTACAATACATATTTCCATTCTGAAACAGATGCTTATCTTATTTTAGACCCCTTAGAATCCAAGGATCATAGACTTTCCTTTAAACTCATGCCGGCTAAGTGTTTTCTGAACACACTGGGTGATAAGCTTTTAGTGTGCGGATCCGCAAGCATTCGCTTGGTACTTATATGCTCTAGACTTATAGTTTGATCTTGGATTTTCTCCTTAACAATATAGTACTTAATGTTGATGTGTTTGACAGCGACACTCTTTTTGTTGTTATGTGAGTATAGTATTGTTGGCTCATTGTCACAATATAGCTTAAGTGGCTTTTCGATGCTGTCGACCACTCTTAAATCGAGAACAAACTTCTTAAAACATAGTGCCTATCCGGTGGCCTCAAAACATGCAACAAACTTGGCATACATCGTTGAAGATGGCGTCACAGTTTGTTTGGAGCTTTTCCACGACACAGCTCCATTTGCGAGTGTGAATATATAACTTGACGTGGATTTCTTAGTATCCACGCATCCCGCAAAGTCTGAATCTGAGTAACCCACTATCTCTAGGGTATCTGATCTCTCATATACTAACATGAGACATTTTGTGCCTTGTATATATCTCAAGGCTTTCTTAACTGCTTTCCAGTGATCTATGCCTGGATTTTTTTGATATCTGCCAAGCATCCCGGTAACAAAAACTAAGTCAGGACGAGTACAGACTTAAGCATACATCAAGCTTCCGACAGCAGAAGCATATGGAACTGACTTCATTTGATCGATCTTATATTGGTTCCTAGGACATTGAAAATTCCTAAACTTATCACCATCGACTATCAGAGCAGGCGAATGTTTACACGTATGCATACTATATTTTCTTAGCATCTTTTTTAAGTATGTCTTCTGCGATAATCCTAATATCCCCTTAGTTCTGTCTCGATGAATCTCTATTCCTAATACATAGGAAGCTTCACCAAGATCCTTCATGTCAAAATATGAGGACAAAAACTTTTTAGTGTCTAATAGTAGACTGACATCGTTACTTGCAAGTAGAATGTCATCAATATACAAGACTAGGAAAATAAATTTTCCATTCTTAAACTTAGCATAAATACAATTATTCTCATTTTTCTAAAATACAAATTTTCTTATAGTCTCATCGAATTTGAGGTACCATTGCCTAGAGGCATGTTTTAGTCCATAAGTGGACTTAGTCAAATGGCATCCTAAATTTTCTTTCCCTTCTATGACAAAACCCTTAGGTTATGCCATATAGACATTCTCATATAGATCCCGTTGAGAAATGCCGTCTTTACATCCATCTGATGTAGTTCTAAGTTATAATGTGCTACTAAGGCCATAATGATTCTGAATGAATCATCAGATGAGACAGGTAAAAATGTTTTATTATAGTCTATTTCTTCTCTCCGAGTGAAGTCTTTTGCCATAAGTCTGGCCTTAAATCTATCGATATTCCCTTGTGAGTCACGTTTGATCTTGTAGACCCATTTATAGCCTACTGTTTTAGCTCCCCTAGAAATTTCTTCTAATTTCTAGACTTTGTTGGCACTCATGGATCTCATCATCTTCCATAGCCTCAAGCCATTTAGATGAATGGGGATTTCTCATAGCTTCTTCAAAAGAGGCGGGATCGCCCTCCATTTGAATTTCTTCACTCATGTAGACTTCATAGTCATCAGTGAGGAGCCATGGTGAAGACTGTGGGCCTCATGGCTCCCAGATGATGAGTGATTGTCAATTGAAGATTGAAGGTGGCCTCCAAAGGGAGGTGAAGGATGAAGAAGGAACTCCCCTGAAGAGAGGCACCTCGAAGGGTTCTCTGAAGAGAGGGACTTCGAGAAGAAGATGACTTGCTGTGGCGTTGGCCGGTGTGACTCGGGTAGACGGACGGGCGATTGCCGGGCTGAAGGAGTCGCGGGGTCGTGGTGGTCCAATCCAAGTGCACGGCGCAAGGGCGACAAGCGCTTTGACGGTTTTGGTGCAAAACCGTCACCCAAACCAAACGGAGAGAGTAACGGAGTTACATCCAAGCGGTGCCGTGGAAGCTACGCCAAATTCGGCATCGAATAAAATATCTAGAGTCAGTTTTTACATTTGTACCCTGCGGGCTTTGAGTCTGTATCCGTAACCCTAGGGGTAGATTGGTATTTTTCTAAGTCCGCTCGGGCTATATATAAGGATGTAATCTGCCTTGTACACTTGAGGGATTTGAGCAAATTGAAAATCTTTTTCAGAAATTTTGGTGTCTCCTCCCACCTTCTCCTTCCTCCACCTCTCCTCCACCTCTCCCCTCCGGATCCAACCCTAGCTGCCGGCCACCTCACCTCCATCTCCTCTCCCCGGCTCAAGCCCTAGCCGGCTCCATCCTCAGCCGACCAAGGCGCGCGGCGTGTACGACTGGGAGCAGAGGCGCGCAAGGGCACACATCGCACGGAGGCGGACGCACAGGAGCGACGCTCGGCGGGAGCGCAGCGCGTGGAGGCGGA
>KE372766.1:373408-387618 GCA_000418225.1 Zizania latifolia | reverse complement strand
ACACTTCTCCGGCGACGGCGGCCTAACTCCGGCGAGCATCTTCCGCACTGCCTCTCCACCCGACAAACTGCAGTATATTCTCTTGCACGCCACCTGTTTGTTAAAATGTATGTGATAGTTTTGTGATGTATTCAAGGTGTTTGATGAATTGTCTGTGAAGCCGCACACCAAGTGTTCAATCTTTTACGTATAAGTGCTTTGTGCGTGTCTTTTTCTATAGAACGCTTGTTGCACTCGTGAATGCTCTTTGATTGACCGTTTAACACTTGTCTTTACTATTGGGCGATTCTTTTCTGTGATTGCTTTTGGTGGAGATTGTATCAACTTGCTTCGAGTGTATATTTTAGCACAGTCTTGCGCTGAGTCTCTTGAAGCCACTCGCAAGTTCGATACAAAGAGTTGAGAAGATTTTGTTTTTATCTGTATTTTTATTTTGCGTCCATTCACCCCCCCTCTGGTTGTTAGTTTCGGTCCTACAATCAGGAATAGCTGATCTTCTTACTCTTTGTGATCTTCTCACATTCTCTTGAATTGACACATCATTTTCTAATTGTGGGGGCTCTTCTTCTTCATTAGCAACATCTAGAACTTCAGGTTCGTGAATAACAGGAGCCTTATGAACCATAGGTGCTGCTAATGGAGCTCCAACAGCAGGTGCTGGATAATCTGATTCTACCACAGGTACATGAAAAATTTGCTCTTGAATCAGAGGAGTGGGTACACAGACCCTCTTCTCTTCAATGCTAATTTCCTGAAGCACCGTGCTCCCCCTAATCATAGCGTCTTCTAAAAAGACTGCGTGTCTCGTTTCTACAAACTTAGTATGTCGATCAGGACAGTAGAAATGAAAACCCTTAGACTTATCAGGATAGCCAATAAAATGACAACTCACTGTCTTAGAATCTAACTTACCAATATTTGGATTAAAAACTTTAGCCTCAGTAGGACAGCCTCATACTCTTAAATAATTAAGAGAAGGCGTTCGTCTATTCCACAGTTCATACGGTGTTTTAGGCACCGACTTAGTAGGGACCCGATTAAGAATATGAATGGTGGTTTTTAATGTCTTTATCCACAAACTAATCGGCAGAGTGGAATAACTTAGCATGCTTCTTACCATGTCCATTAAGGTGCGATTACGCCTTTCTGCCACTCCGTTTTGCTGAGGTTTGTCCGGTGTAGGATACTGGGCAACTATGCCATTCTCTTGTAGATACCTTACAAAAGGTCCAGGTATTTGGCCATATGGGGTATGATGACAGTAGTACTCTCCCTACGGTCAGATCTTACTATCTTAATCTTTAGATCATACTGATTTTCTATTTCAGCCTTAAATATCTTAAATTTATCCAGAGCCTCTGATCGCTCGCTAATTGGATAAATATAGCCATAACGCGAATAATCATCTGTAAACGTTATGAATAAATTATAACCATCTACAGATGTCACAGAAAATGGACCACAAATATCCGTGTGAATTATTTCTAAAACTCCCGTGCTTCACTTTGCGCCTTTCTTAATTTGTTTGACGTATTTGCCCTTAATACAATCAATACATTGCTCAAAGTCTAAAAATTCTAAAGGCGGATGAATTGATTCTTTTACTAAACGTTCAATTCTTCCCCTCGAAATATGGCCTAAACGACAGTGCCATAATTTTAAAGATACGTCATCAATTCTTTTGCGCTTATTCTTATTCAACGACGAGGAAACGTTTTTAGAACTTATGACATTCACAGAGTCATTCAGAAAAAGTAAATAAAGTTTGTCATGCTCGAAGACAAGACCAACGACTTTATTATAAAAAATAATGGAATATTATTTGTCACCAAAATGACAATCATAACTATCATTAACTAAACATGAAACTGAAATTAAGTTTCTTCTCATGGAAGGCATAAATAGTACATCATGCAGAAAAATAGTAAAGCAATCTCTAAGTTCTAATGGAAGTTCTCCAATGGCTTCCACTTCTGTCTCGATGCCATTCGCTACTCTAATTATTTTTTTCTTTTTGTTAACGTTCTCGTCGTAGTGAATCTCTGTAAAAATTAGCAACATGAATAGTTACATCTGAGTCAATCCACCAAGAAATAGTAGAATATTCTAAGTACAGAGATTTATCTATTGATGTAATGATATTCTTACCATTCTTGTTCATCCACTTAAGGAACTCCACACAGTCCTTCATGTGGTGCCTCTCCTTCTTGCAGTGTCTGCATACGCTCTTTGGGACGTCATGCTCCTTAGGAGCCTTTCCTTTGTTCTTAGAAGAGGAGTCTTTAGCATCATTAGAGTAACTCTTATACTGCTTCTTAGGGAAATATTGCTTCTTCCCCTTGTTCTGCTGCACATGATGAACTGAATCACCACGTGCCCCCTTAATTCTCTCCTCTTCCTGCACGCAGTTTAAGATCAGCTTTTCTAAACTCCAGTGTTCTGGCTGAGAGTTATAGTTAATCATAAAGTGCTCAAAGTCCTTAGAGAGCGATGTCATAATCAAATGGATGACAAAATCATCCTTGAGCTCTATGTCCATGGGCTTCAGTTTGGAAGCCATGTTGCTCATCCTCAGTATATGCTCCCTAACTCCCTCATCACGTTATTTCTCCGTGATACTCTTTAGCAATATCATAATATGGGATAGATCCCCTAATAGCCTCCATGATGGAGATCTTAATGACCATAAGACATTTGTGATTCGACTGATTCCACTTAGTATGATCAATGTCGTACTTCATTCTGATCTCAGCAAAATCCCGTGTTCTAGCGGTGAAAGCCTCCTGGTTCTCACCATCTTGAATCATGGGCTCAGTAGGCTCAGTAGGACAATCCTGCTGCAAAGCAAGATCAATGTCCCATAGCGCAAGTGCTATCTCAATGTTCTCCCGCCATGAGCTGTAGTTCTCTCCATTGAGAGGCTCAATGGCGGAGAGTTGACTTAGCATATTACCTAAATAGGAACAATCATCAAAAGATGTTAAAATGGCAGACACAATATATAGTATATGAAAAAATTTAACGTTGGTCAAAATTTAATCATGTGACATACTTAGAATAAATTAATTCTATATCACCGTTGGGCAGAAATAGAACTAATTAAACTTAGTCATAGCAATTTTATCACCAACATTGGTCAGGAGATAAAATTACTACAGAAACAGAATTATTAATTTTTCCAATTTAAATCTTCCCGTTGGTTCCAATTTAATCAGAAAAACAAATAAATAATACTAAAATCATGAGAATGAACATGAACAAAATTTAAATCAGTGTAAAACACAACGGAAGTCTTAAACATAATTCTTACAGGGCTAAAACAGTAGCAAAAATTCTGAATTTAAACTCAATCAAAATTCTAAATGAATTATTTTCTAACTAAAAATTGTCGTTGGACCAAATTTAATCAGAAAAAATTCAACAAAATTCTCAAAAAAATTCAGAATAATGCTACTGACTAAATACAAATTTAACCAAAAATTTTCCGCAGCTTAAACTTATTTTCTCTAAATTTTGGGGCTAACTTTCTTAATTTTCAGAAAATGCATTACTGTAATTTCTGAAAAATTAAAAACTAATTTTGGCCTACACAGTGAAACAGTCCGGCCCATAACAGAAATTGGCCCCAGTCCAGGGCGCTGAGCGCGTGCGCCGCCAGCGCGGGCCTTAACCTGGGCCTAGGCCGACTTTTTCCCCTCCCGCCTGAGCCAAAATCGGCCTGGACGGCGTGAGCCGTCGGATTCCATTCGACGGCCAGACGTGCTTAGCGGTGACACAAAACCCCCCATAGCCGGCCGGAGCCCTAACCCTAGGCCATTTGCACCCCCGCACCCGAGAGAGAAAGAGCAGAGCGGCGTAGCGACAGAGCTTCGCGTGGGTCCGACAGTGCCATCGTGAGCCCGCTCGCCGGGGCGCGCACTCACCCGAGGGTGAGGGCGCTCCCGTCGAGCGAATTCATGGCACCTGACGTCGGAAGAGAGCCGACGAGCGGCGGCTAGGGCCGGAGCCCTTCTTCCCGAGGTCCGGCCAAGCCGGATCTGGTACGGCGTCAAGGTAAAACCACGATGCCCAAACTCTTAGGGTTAGGGTTTCCAGTTGGCCGGTTCTAATTTTTTTTGTTTGCTTGTTCTTCGGCCGGGGCTTCTTAGGGTTCTGTTGCGGGAAAAGGGTGAAGGCACGGTGGTGGCGTCGGTTCATGGGAGCCGACGCCACCCTTACCCTAACTAGCTAACCCTATATAGCTCTGACACCAATGTAAAACAATTTGCTTAGGGGATGAATAGGGTTAGTGCTAGCCGGGGAAGAACTGAAGTGTACCTTCTGGTTTTTCTTGGTTGGACGAGGAAGACGCCATGGCCTTCGGTGGTCTGTGGCGTCGGAGTCCGGCGAGGTCCGGTGAGCGTCGGAGGAGATAGAGGCTTCCCTTCGTTCTCAGCGCTGAAACGGATCGGGTAGGCTTAGAAATTTAGGGATCGAGAGTTGGCGCAACAAGGATCAAAACCCTGCACACCGTGCCCTCTTCCCCTTTTATATGGCGCTGCGTGACGGGAGCCCCTAACCGAATTTGGTTGGGCGCCCACGATCAGGGCGCGCGGGCATAGCCGTTGTGCACGCGGGGAGAAGAGGGACTTGGTCCCCTCTCTCCTCTCGGGAGATCTGTTACCAATAATCCAGAGACTTCGACATTGACATGTGGGGTCCATAGAACATGGCCCCACTGATCCGTCGGACAAAGTCTAACAAGGCCGGTGGGTTCGGCACTTTGGCTGGTGGATTTGGTTCGATTGATCAGGCCTTCTCCGATTTCTAGCCAGTTCTTTTCCCTCTTCTTCCCCGCGCTTTGATGATAGCTTAGCTTTCGCGGGGGAAATGTCGGTGTATGTCGGCCTTTTGATTTCTTGCACCCGTCATGTCCTGCGAAACATAGTAGGCAAAAGCCTGGGGGGCCACACTGTACTACGGGTTTAGCTCGAGCCATTATTGACTTTCGGTACGCAAGATGCCGTCGCTAACCATACTGTCGAAATCGTGACGAAGTCTCAAGAGAATTCTCAGCGCATGTAAATACAGAATATGGAATAGGAATGAACATGTGGTTTATAATAATTACTCAAGGTTTATAGGATTATATTTCTCACATGACACATCTCAGCAGAGTTCTCGACGACTTATAAAAGAAAACGAGGAGTACAATGCGTTAATGTATATCAGTATATGCACCTAGCTACTACGTGAATACGCTGGTAAATCAGAAATCTCGTCATGGGGTTCAGACGAGACTGCGCATAAGGTAGTCAGCGACATCGGATCCTGCGGCGCCTGCCTCGGATGTGCTCGCGTTACACGTACCAGGGGCGCCTGTGTGGGCGGCAGGGGCTTCGGCTTTTGCACCGGGGTCGTACCAGGAGGAGGACACGGGCGCCAGGAATCGATTCAGCGGAGCGGCACGCGAGGCGCTCACTTGATGCCAGCCCACATGCTGGCACATGCGCAGATCTGTACTACGTACCTCGGTCCGAGCTCTCGGGCACGCTGCCACGCTCCCCGTTGCACGCACTCGCGGTCTCGTACGTTTTGCCGACTTCCTGTGCCCCCGGCTAGCGTATACACCCGGAACCTCTTTTTTTGCTGAGAGCTGGGAGATCAACGTTGGTTGAGAACATCACGGTTTGTAGGAGTTGCAGATGGCCGACGCGCAGTACGTTTAGCCGCGGCGCACGGACAAAGGCACCGCGAGCCAGAGCACCCCACGTCTCGCGCGGCAAGAGAAGGCCGGCATCATCAAAATCACCTGTTGCTCTTCCTCAGATCCCACCGTGGGCCGTCCTCAGCAAGCACGAACGCCAGTGGAGGAACATAGTTGGGCTGGCATCGTGGTTTTTTCATATAAGCCGAGGTGAACTAGACGAAAAAGTTTTGCTCTCCCAAAACAGCCTGTTTGGAATGGGCCATCTTATACATGCCTACGGCCTACGGGCTACGGATGAGTATGGATATGGGTCGGGATCTGGGCCCTTTTCTCCTGTGTAATCCATTTTTTTCTGATCGATCTGAACCGGTGGACACGGGCATAAATAAGTCCAACCTAGATCGTCCCGTTTCACTTCCAGGTGGGCCCCATCTATACAGTGATCTCCTTCTGCCAGATGGGTCCCATTCCCGTCCCCACCAAAACCGATCCCCACTTCTTCCATTCCACGTTCCCCCAGAAACGTCGTCTCCGTCTCCGAATGACCGAATCCGAAGAACCAAAATCGCAACGCCGGTAGCATAGCTCCTCCTACTTAATCATCACCGCCGGCTCCTCGCCGTCGGATGCGACCGCGACGGGGGGACGTCGACAATGGCGCCCTCATCCGCCGCAGAGCTTGGCATCCGCTTCTCCGATCGAAGTGCGCTGCTCATCCGATTTGCTTTAGCCTGATTTGGTCCTGGGCTCCGTGTGTGTTTTTTTTGATCCAGTGTTTGGGGTTTTCTCTCGCAGCGAGGAGGTCGTCCTTGGGCTTGAAGTTTATGGTGCTTCTGATGCACGCGGTCTTCGTCGGCGCCGTGTTCCTGCTCGATTTGACCCTCGATAGGCGAATCCACGAGGAGCCGTGGTACGATCCTCCTCCGATTTCACGGAGAAGGCTCCATTCTTTCCCCCGGGTTAAGTTCGTTTTAGGTTCCCTGATTCTATAGAATTCGGGTCTGTAGAAGCTTTGTTCTATCACTAGGTGGCAGTACATTTATTTCCCCTTCGCTTAATTGCTTTCTTTCGAGTTAAAATTAGCTTTCGTGGTGCTCGCGCTCGCGAGTGCTTTCGCATCTGTTCAGTGATGCAGTAGATGCAGCAAAAAGAACATAATTCTACACTGCCGAGAGAACATGCTCTTGTGAGAAGCATTTCATCAAACCATTCCAGCTCTTGGTTTCAATTGGAGATCTGATCTCCAGGTATATCTGTTTGGCGTCATTTGATTTCAGGTATATAGGGGTATATGGAGTGCTTGTTCTGGTCACCTTAGTGCAGTACTTCTACACAGCTGGCTCATCTCCAGGGTATATTTTCATCCTCCAGGGATGTCGTTGTGCATTGAATCTGGCAAGTGTTTGATTGTGTCTTTTTTACTTATATGGTGTCAGTTATGTTATTGATGTGTTGAAAGCTGGTTCAGCGATGCATGCCACCTACATCAATACTGCCACTCTTTCAAAGTAATCTCTTAATCCACAGCATGGAATTGTTGGAAACTGTGTAGTATACACTGATACTTATACTTTCTTGTGTCTGTTTTATATGATTAAGAAAAGACAGTCTAGTTCAAAAAATGGAAGCTTAAATTCCCCTCAACTGGAGAAACTTAACCCCGTGACTTCTACATCATCATGGTTGCAGCAAGTTGTAAATTTATACCCCCCTGGGTCAAGCAACAGGTAAAACTCAAAGTCTTAAGAGAAGAGAAAATCATTTTGTAAGGTGTTTTCAACAATATATTTGATATGGGTGATAACCTTCTATTGTACTGTAGGGATTGGACTTGCACTTACTGCAGGGTTGTACAGGTAGTCATTTATCCTATAAACTTTGAGCACTAAAGCTCTTGTACTTCAAATATTGCAATTGCTCGAATGTGTTTGAGTGTTTGACTAAATTCAATGAAACCTATGACCTTATTCAAGATTTGTAAGCCGTTTTGCGACAATTCAGATAATGGAATTGTGGAGAGCTGGCTGTATTTGATGATACAGTTAAATAGTCTAATGGCAGTCTTACACTGCTCATACTTGACTGAAATTGTTCCATTTTATTCCCATTCAATGTTCCATCAATGTTTCTGAAGACCATTTTGACGTCTAGAACTTCACGCTTTCTTGGAGTAATTAGTATTTGGCAACATGTTGGACAGAAAATCGCGAATTTTACAAAGTGGACTAATGCTTCTCTATTAGTTCGTAATTGCTCTTTTCTCAAATGTCATTGTGTTATATTGATTTGAATTGCATGTAAAGCTACTAACTGCCCAAGTTCATTTTTTGCTACAACCTACAGCCCCCTCGAACCAGGCACTGCCATGATTGTGATAAATGTGTCCTTCAGTTTGATCATCACTGTATTTGGCTCGGAACATGCATTGGGAAAAAGAACCATTGCAGGTTTTGGTGAGTTTTGGTACATATATCTTTTGTACTATATTTTGCAAGCTTACATAATAATTATGTCGCTGGTATCATTAGTATTTGTGTTGCCCCTGCCATACAATGTACTGCATAAACATTCTGAGTCTGTTTCCCACAGTAGTCCTATTTGTCCTAGGCATGTGATGTAAAGTACAATTCACAATTCTTCCTTCTATTATTCTGACGTGGGTTATGTGACTAAACTGAATATTTATAGGGATGCCTATTAAGGATTTCAAAAGTTTCTTCTCATGCCTGCACTATGATAAGAATTTCTCTCTGAATGTAATGTGAAATATAAGACAATGCCTTTGAAATACACACACTGAATTTTGTGTTTAGGTCGCAAAGTTATTTTATTATAATTGTAAAATGTAAATCCTAGGAAACACTAATCTGATGCATTTATGGTATGGATGCACCCATCTGTTGTGTTATGTTTGAATCTTTCTTTTTTTTTTGAGATGAGGTATTTTTGAACCACAAATTTGTATGATTGATTTAAAGGTTCAATTATGTAAGAACACTTTTGCAGGATTCTGTTTTAAATTGTGATATTTGATCTATCTATGCACCTGAACTACTTTGTTGACCCTATACATAGGATGTGCTCCAGTGTGCATACCGTAATATTTACCTTGTGCTGTGCTACTATTGAAACCCAATTCTTATGTTACCTAATCTTTCTTAGGTGGTACATATTTGAAGAAACTATCCTGTGTGTCTGGACAGCTGCTCTCTACATTGAGTCATTACATCTAGATATTGACAAGGCCTGGTATGCTGTGTTATTATCTTTCATCACTCACATCACTGCTCATACGATGTTGCTTTTAACCTTTCGTTTGAACTTCGCCTTTCCCTTTTCCCCCTCATCTCAGCACCTTATTCATTACCATGGCAGGTGGAAGGATTTTATTGGTGTAATCCTGTTGGCTGTATTGATATTTATCCTCATATTCCTCCTGCTGCTGTTGCTTTTCCATACGTAAGTTTTACCCATTTGTAATGCAACTGATTTATTGCTGAAAAGAAATGACAACCAGTAGCTCTACATGTAGTTTTTGTTGAATTTGTATGTTTGTGCCTATATTTTCCTTCGGGTGAACAACAGAAATGTGATTTTGAGCTCTAGCTTTGATGAAACATTACTGTTTACCTAAGTATGAATCCATTAGGCAGATGGCCAAAGAGCTAAACCTTTTCTATTCTTCTTTCACCAAATCAGAAGTAGATTGCACATCTTTAAAGTAAAAACTCAGAAGTAGATTACACACACGCACATCATAAGAGCCAAATTTACTTTCTTACGATCTGGCTTATAACTTTTGACTATTGCAAACCCCCAATCAACAACACTTTGGGCATACTAATGCATGTTTTCTGATCTCTCAGTTACATTGCTCTTACAAATCAAACAACCTATGAAGTTGCTAGAAGGAAGCGAATATTCTACTTGAGGTATGGAATATCTTGGAACGACTGAACTTTCAGTTTACTGTAACTTATTGTTTAGATTAGATCAGGTGTAATTGGAGCTGTACCATTTGCAGGGGTCTACCCGACAGAGTTCATCCGTTTAGTAAAGGCATCTGTAGAAACATCTATAGCTTCTGCTTCTCAAAAGAGAAGGGATTTGATCTGGAAGCTGTGCCCCCACTTGAGGATCTGGAAGCCAGAGCTGCTCCCTACACATGCCGTGATATAATTTGTTGCCGGTGCTGTTGATATTGTACATGTCAATATATGTTGTACTGTAGCATTCTTTGACCCCCTTGATCCTGCCCCGTACAATTCTTTCTTCAGCCTTTTTCCCTTTTACATGTGGGAGCATGCTTAGCCTGTGACCTGTGTACTTTAATTCTTCTACCCGAACGCTTGTGGAAAGCATGCCTCCGATACGGTCTATAATGCAACATCAACAGGTGTGGTAAGAAAAGTGATTGATCTTATACCTCCCGGTCCAGAACTTCTTGTTTCAGAGGGGGAATCGATTAAGCTTGATCAACCATTAACAAGCAATCCTAATGTGGGAGGGTTTGGTCAGGGGATGCAGAAATTAGTGCTTCAGGATCCGTTATGGATTTTTGTTCTTCACATCTGTTATTTCGGCACAAGTTTTTTTCCTGTTAATTTGGCACAAGATTTTTTTGGTTCAGCTGCACCGATTGATGTCCACAGAGAGTCAGACTGATTGTTCATGTCCAGCTGTTTGCCCTGTATGTGCTCTTGTAGCATTTTTGTCGTACAGGGGGATCTGGAGATGGTTCCCTGATTCCTAATAAGTCATTTTTGAAATCAGGATGGATCGATTCCTAATAAGTTGGTTTTCACCTTGGGCACTGATTACTTACTTGTGTCGAAATGCTGACTAGTGTAATATGTTTTTGTTCTTGGTGTTCTTGTCAGGTACTTCATTGCCGTGCCATAATTTCTTTGCTAAGCTATATATCACTGTGTGCCTATGTTAATATTTGGTCTGATGTTACCCGTTGCTGACTGGTTGTCGCTTAGTAGTCACTGTAAGTACTTGCAGGCAGGTTAAACCTACACAAGTACAGCACACACCCACTCAAAGTGGAGTTGGTTGTAATTTGTGATCTAGCAATAATATATTAGAATTACGGCAGTGTGGGCATAAGGCCATTTGCTTGGCCATTTCTCCCTTGAATTCCATTTTCTGTTTGTCCCCTCTGATAAAAGGAGAATACATCAGTACCATGATGTATCGTCCCCTGTTACCTAGCAGCACGAGATATGCTTAATAACTCAATACACAGCCCCTAACATGCCATCATCCTACAATGTGGACTAAAACTACATGCATTCACCTTATCACCTAGATGATACTGTCCGAGTAAAATGTTGAAGCATGCGGTATCAGATAACATGAAGACGACAATTTGCCAACACGTCAGAACTGGAACAGGCAGCTTCCAGAACTAACAAAAAGATATTAGAGTTTATATTAACATGAAGCAGCTTTGCATGGGTTGGACTCTTCTTTTCAGATGAAAAACATGCATGTGAGAAGGTACAATCAAACGGCACACCAGTTCTATCTTTTGTGCAGTTCTATGCTGAAAGCTGCGAGGCCGTGAGTTTACAGGATACAGCAGCAGTCAAATCTCCTTTTCTCTTTTTATTAGCCAATTCTTTTGCTTTTGCACTCGCAGTTTTGGTCATGATCGGGTTCCACCAGGTACTGTGAGTCTGGGACACACCACGTAGTTCATGCCTCAAGGTCTATACCTAACTACTGAACATGGTCAGTGCTCATTGCTCAGTAGTAACGCTGACCTGATATTCAACCTTCTACTAGAACATTACAAGAAAAACTATTGTATTAATTAGTTTACTTGGACTGCTTCCATCCACCTAAAGTTTATAGTAAGATAATTCACAGATGACATCATACTAGTTTTATTAACAACAAGACTCATGTCACTCAGATAAACAGCACATTTTGACTTGTGATTCGGTCTGCTGATGACTGATCCTGATCAATTCAACGACTTCTAATTAGACCAAGTCCACTTGCACAAGCATAATTTGTGACTTGTGAGGTCGAGAGAGGCAGGCTCGTCAAAAGTCATGGCTACGACAAAGTGGCAAACGCCTTTCTTCCAAATCAATTGATTATTTGGTAAAAACGAATCAAAATCAGCTGCTTTAAATGCGCTACTTTTCCTGGCGCGAGAGGGAACTGACCAGTGACAAAATCAACCCGTGCTTTTGATTCAGCAAATTTCTTGGCAGAGACTAACTTTGTTTAAATCAAACACAGTAAATTAACACACAGCTAGCTAGCTCCTCTTCAATTTGCAGGTCTGAAGTATATATGTAATATGGTTGCCCACCTAAAATTTCAGTCAGTATTCCGAGACCTTCCACGATCTGCGCGAGTGTCTTGTTCGCCTTGAATTGCACTAAAATCCATCATGGAATTAATATTCCAACACCTCGCTTGTCAGGTTGAGCTAGGTATATATCTAGCCCGGCCAAGAGATGATGCCAAAACAAAGTTGCGGTTGGCAACCATCGAATAGATTTGTAATAGTAGTATACTGTATGTAGCTAGCTCATGCAAATTGTGGACTGTTCGACAGCTAAGTTCGAAATTTAGCCGGCATGACATCATATCAATGTAGCCATGTAGGTTACAACGGTGCCGTGGGATTAGTGGATTCTAGCGGACTGAAATGGCATCACGTGTCTATTCTTAGACAGCGACCATGGCATTCAGACATCGTCAATAATCCATGCCACTGTGCCAGGTTTTATTCTTTGACGTGTTTTCGACATGAAACTTGCAGCTTTGTCACTGGTCATAAATCTAGACATAGTAAATATACACAATTACACATCAGCATGAACATGACCTGCTTGGTGCCAATTTCTAGCCGAGTGTAACTGTGTGAGATGTGTCCCAATACTAAGGTCACATCCATGCTTGTGTGTCAATCCATGCAGCACGAGCATGAGGGATGCGTGCGATTTTCTCATCTCGTTAGAAGCATCTAGCAACCCGTCGGAAGCTTCCACGCATGGCCTTCACTCTGAATCTGACATGACACGTGAAAGGCAAGATGCACTGAACGCAGCCATGGCGGCGTAGGTTGAACTGGACCCACAGGACTGGACTAACTTCCCTGATAAATAGGCCTCGTTGTTGATAGGGTTCCGGTCTGAATCATCCAAATGACCATGCGATTCAGTGAAGAACCAAGACAACACTGAGGTTTGGTTTCCAGTGTCGGTTTCTGTACTGTTACACCAGTAGTCATGTGACACAGACAGCAGCAGCCACATGCATCAGTGGATACAAGTTCTACTAATTAATCACGTGAGTTAAAGTGACATGAAATATCTCACAGTAACTGCTCCACTGCTTGTCATGTTCTCTCGCTCCCGACAAAACGAGCGGAGTGGTTGATGGCCTGAGACCTGAATACTTGAATACTTGAATACCTGATGAGCTGAACGGCTGGTAGCGGTAGGCAAACTTCAGGAATGGAGACGCATCCTGTGCAGATGTGAACCATTCAATCTCGATCTGACAACTAGATTTCATCCAAATCGACAATGCCATCTGAGAAGATCATGTACCAATGGTTGATATGAAAAGCAACGGGTTTATAGGTGCCATTATGGGATCTAGAGATCCCTACGGGCATAACTGCTCCGCCCGTTACGGAGCGTGAAAAAGCTCCAAAGCAGCGAGCCACCAAACCCAATGCAAGTACACTGACCCAAAAAGCAAAGCGGCCCCCATCAAAAGGAGACGGTTCAGATTCCGCCCAAGCTATGCGCACCGCAAGCGTCACGGTCACGGTAGAATTGAAATCGGCTTAAGTTTCTAGCCTTATCGCTTAGATCTGAAGCCTATCTTAATCGTTATGAAGTTTTACTTTTGATCGTTGTGAAATAGATTCTAATCATTATAAAATCTAACTTCACGTCATTAAATCTTAGTAGAACGGCTGAAATTTATCAACTGTCAACATTGAACTTTTTAGACGTAATAGACCTTAAATTAGTAGAATTAGATAGAACCGGTCCGGAAACCACACCGTTTCTCCCCACCACTCCTCGCGGTCGCGGTCTACGTATTCGCGCGGCCGGGCGCCCTGACCCGGCACGCCTTCCTCGAGCGTTCCGTCCCGAATCCCACTTAAAATGCGCCCCTCCCTCCCCGTTTCACCGTCGTCTTTCGCATTAGATACGCTTCGCTTGATCGATCCAGTCGCGGACACACGGTAACGGCAAGACAAGGCGGTGGCTGAGAGGAGGTGGAGTATGGTGGTCGGGTTCCGCCGCACGATCTCGTTCCCCGCGCCCAAGGCGGCGGCGGCGAATGGGAAGTTGGACGCCTACCGGGTCCGATCGGCGAGCCTGCCGTGCCGGTTCCACCCGCTCGTGGTTCAGCTCGACGAGGATGTCTCGACGATGAGGGGGATGGTGGGGCGCCTGGCGGCGTCGGGCCCGTCGGCGGAATCCGTCGCGGAGATCGCGGAGCAGCTCTGGCGGCTGCTGGTGTCGCTGTCCGA
>KE372766.1:361587-373088 GCA_000418225.1 Zizania latifolia | reverse complement strand
CCAAGCGGACGCGGCCGCCCTTGCCGCCGCCATCGCTGACGCGACCGCAGCCGTTGCCTCGTCCTCGGCCGCAGTCTTCTCCGGCGTGTCCTCCCTCTCCATCACCGCCGCCACGGCCCGTGTCGAGGTCGCCGCCACGCCCTGCTGGATGCCCTCCCCCGCGAGATTCGCCACCCCATCGGCAACGCCAAGACACCACATCATCACCACCAAGCCATCATCGCTGCGCATATGGTGGGTGGCCGACCTGATGCGCTGGATGTCGCGCGCGAAGCGCCGGTCAGCCAGTAAGCAACACGCCGACGCCAACGCCGACGCCGCGCAGCCCCAACCCGAAGCCACCGTGGACCCAGACGAAAGAGAACGGAAGGCGGCGTTCGAGCGCCTGGACAACCTGGGACGGTGCATCGCGGAGGTGGAGAGCGTTGGCGAGAAGGTGTTCCGCGCCCTGGTCAATAACAGAGTCTCCCTGCTCAACATTCTGAGCCCAAGTTTCTGATCGAATTCTCACAGGTCCCAACTCCCAACTCCCAACCATAAGTTCGGAACGCAAACTCGATCAAAATTTCCAACTTTTGATGAGATCTGTACATAAAAATGGGCCTTTTTTATACTAGTACAACAGTGGTGGCATGTTTAGGACACTCCGTTTTGTTTGTAGCTTAATCAATTAATCATAGGACAGTACTAGTATTTCACAGTATCAAAGATCGCATCTTCTGACGGCGAGTACATCAGCTTCATGGGCTCATGGCTGTCGTTAGAGTCGTCGATAGCTGTGGATGTGAAGGTGGAGGGATCGTGGTGGATGAGATCAGGAGACGGCGATCTGCATGCCTTTTTCCAGCGCGATCGGCAGTGCGAGGTAACGCCGATCGTGTCATCTCCGACCAATGCGTTGTGCTGGTGCCGTTGTTTGCTGCGTGGCCGTTTTCCTGTGTGTCCCAACTTGCAAATTTGCGAGTGTTGCATCATCGGTGAAAGATGTTTCGTTTCTGAAACCTGAATTCCACGCTGTGACTTGCAAACGCTGCAGGGATGAGCATTCTCTTAGAAAATATTTTGGAGTTGATGACCGGTCGTGCAAAAGGGAGAGTTTGATACTTTGTGCCTCAGGGGTTGGTCTCGAGTTGGTGACCGGGAGTGACGTGAGAGCGATCATAATCAGTCCAGAGAAGTTTTGGTTCGAGGAATCTTTTGGCTCAGGATCAGCATATCTCAGTTTGCTTCTCTAATCGATCACTTAACCACCTAAATCGTGTCATGGTGGTAGGCAAGCGAAGAAGCAAATAGATTTCTCCTTCCAAATGTCACCCGGACGCAGAGCGACTCGCTCTGGCATTCACCGTTCGTGGTGTGTTGGTCGCAAGGATCCGGAAAATCAGCTTCGGACGATGGGACCGCGCAAAAGCTGGTAAAACCTCAGCAATGCATGCATCGTTCAGTAGTACTTAGTGTTAGCTGAGATCTCCTCGGGGTAGATCCGGTCCCTCTCCCTCTCTAACTGACTCACGTTCTAATCGAGAGCGTTCAACCGAATATAGTTGATGGCCCCTGTCACACAGCGCTACAATAAAAAGGGGTGAGGCCGGCAGCACAAGGACTGATGTTCGTCGTGCAACCCGTCACCCTACATCGCTAACGAAAATCGATTCCTAAGAGCGCTGAAGCGGTGAAAAACTCTTCTACCCACGCCGTCAACATCCGGACTCAGACGCCACTAACAAGCATTGGCCATGACGTCATCCTCTTCTTAAGACAAACCTAAAGGTACGCCTAACATTACCTAGCTATATCCTAACTCTAGCGATCCCTAAGAACTCTCCGTCACTTAGTTGTCTTGGTCTGGGTTCACAAGCATGTGTTCGTATCCTAGCTTGTGCTGTTTCTACTCAAGTCATCCTTTCCATACCTAGCCACCTGGTGGTGAACTGGTGATGGCTCCAAACTTGGCAAGCAAAGGGGCTTGGCCGGAACGCACGTACGCTCAACGTGCTGCGCTAGCTGCGTACGTTTACTTTGGTTCAACTTGGTGCGCTTGCCACGGACGCGTGCGGAGAACAGAAGCTACGGCTACTAGCGTGCGGCACGGCGAACGAAGGCGCTCGTGCGATCGTGGCTGGATCAGATTCGTATCCGCCAACCGATGCGCCCGCGCGGCCGCGCATTGGGCAGCCTTGGTTTTCCTCGTTTTGCGTCGTAGTAAACCCAAAGTTCCCGGATCCCCTTACGTGTGGCCGTCGCTTCGCTTGCGCTGGCGGCGGGCGGCCTGCTTCGACGCGGTTGGATGCACGCGAGCGAGCGCCGCGGACCGTGCGGATTCGCGATGACGCGCGCCCCTGGAAGCCTCCGTATCTTTATTTTAGGCGGAAGGAAGCTGCCAGTCGGGACGGTGGTGGCGCTGGGATTATGAAACGCGAGCGTGCAGGAGCGCAGCGCTGGTTGGGTGGGTGCCCGACAGGATGTCCCCCTTGTAGCGGACTACGGTGACGCTCTCGTCTCCAGCTCAGATCCGTTTGCTCCTCGTTTCCTCGGAACAGTGCCGTCGAGGATGTGCCTTCCATGTTCATCAACCATGTGCCAAGGCTAGCGACAGTGTGACGCAGGTTGTTTAACTACTGCTCTGAGGCAGCTGACGACAGGTTGTTCCTAGATCTATCGTTGTTGATAGCGTCGCCGTCCAATGGCAAAGGCCACTGCGACTGCGGATCGCCTACTCTCTATAGATCACCAGTATTACATCCCATCTGCTGCTATCTGGAACAATGTTTGGCCACGCGGAACAAGCCCGGTACATTGACCAACATCTGCAACCCCATCACGGCGACAAGTACACTTCCGAAGTCTGAACTAAACAGAAATTGACGAGTAACATTCGATGAACAGCCAACGGCAAGCGAATCATCCTCACTTAGCGCAAGAAATTGCGACACATCACAAGAAGCATACCAGTGCTGCGTGGGTCCGAATGATGCCATTGTTTCCTCAGAATATAACTAGTATTTTTACTTAGAGAATACGGTCATTTGGAGCACACCAATGGGTGTCATCCAAGTAGTCACTTGACTGGATTAGTACATGATCTCACACATTTTAGCAATGCCCCAATGAGAAAGGGGTTATTATGCTTGTTGCTCGCCCTGGGGACTCGTACTCTGGAATATTTGAAGGTCATCGATGATCAAAAGTGCAGTCACCAGCCAGGCTGACTCCATAATGGTGAGTGAGGTTTTTGATATCATTTTTCATGCCAATCTCCAGCATGCCGTACTTCTTGTAAACTCCATCAATTAATTCCTGTTGCTGCTTTGCTAGCTCCTCTTCCAAGTGATTCCGAGGGGAAGAGAACAGATTAATGAAAATGTTGTCATGTTCCATATACATCTGAAGATCAAAGCATCATCAATGTATTGTATATAAAGCAACATCATCAAGATAAAAAAAAAGTCCTTAAGGCACCATCAAACTGGTGCAAGCACGATAGTTGGACTAACAACAACCTGGCAAGTGGCAAGCTCATGGAGTCATGGTAGTTCCTCAGGCATGTATACAGTTCAAGTTAGTCCTTAGTCGTGCTAAAGGTAGATTATGCACTCAACCATCCATTACAAAATTAAAATACAAAAATATCTGCAGGCACTACCTCTCCAGTTTAACAAAATCCTCCATTCAGGTTGGTTGACATCCCCAGGTTCCAATTGTCTATGCAAATATTTAGTAGGCTGCCCACTATTCTCTTGAGCATTTTTCTGCCAACAGTTTCATAGGGGAGTTAAGCAGAAAACTTTGCTGTTTCAGGGTAGTGGACATAAGACAGAACAATCAAATAAACTCATCTAAAAAAACTCATGTCAACTACTTTACCTTTATGAGTGCCATATTTTCTGATTCTTGCCTCCTTGTAAGGATCATCAGTTTCTTCGTTCCATCAAACTCTATTCCATCTTCTTGTTTTATCCACTGGAACTCTTTCTTGATGTCAGGGCGAGGTGGGCGATCCTGAAACATCTCGTGATTTGCATGCATAGCATAGCTCTTACAGGCCTTGACATTCCACCAACTATGAAAGCAAAATCATTCATCAAATCTACAGCAGCCTTAGCCTGTATTTCACCAATCATCATCCAATACCACCATTGCAGCAGAAGGAATGTCATATGGGATTGTGTAATTAACAATGAATCCACATTGACAGCATTTGCACATTGGGCAAGAGATGTTTTAATTACTGAGCTCGTGACTTGAGGGGAAAGGTGATTGATATATATCGTCCTCTTGACTATCTCCTCAAAATCAGTATACTCCTTAGCATCTTCATTGGATGTCACCATCCCCAGGGCCAGTGGGTGGTAAAGAGTAAATGGCCACAGTTACTTAAGGTGCTAAGGTTTCTGTGTGAGCAATAAACACCTCTTTCAACTACTATTTGCCTAGGCACAGACCTCAGAAGAAATAGATAGCTCCATCACCAGAGTCTCAAACTGATCAATAGAATATATGTAGGATTTTATCCTACTTCTGTGCAAAACTTGTAAGGAATCATGCTGTAAACACAATGAGCTAGCAATGAACAAGTGTGTGGTGCTTCTCGGCAATAAACACAAGTTCACAAATGATACATTTGATTCCCTCTGCAGTAGCACGAGTGTGGAAGCTAAAAGCATCAGCAAAATTCCTCTTCTTGGAAGGAACTAAACCTAGCTTAGTTGGTGGGAGGTGAGGTTGTACACCCCAACCACAGAGGACTCGAACTTGGGTGTGTATTTCTTCTCTATAATTTGATACCAAGTTCCCCCTTGGTGTCCTTATACTTGTACTATTCGGGTCCAGACGGCAAGGCAAACTTAATCAAGAGCATGTCCCAACTCTCAAATGATGCACACAACAACCTCCAAAATATGAGCTCTTAACTTTATGTTTTCAAGGTCCTAGGGGTCAAGCAGCACTACTGCTGTTTCGTCTCTGCAGGACGTACCAAAAGTTGCGACATTTGTCCGAGTTGCGTTCCATACCTTCCGTGGGAGGAGGAGTATCAGGATGGAAGAAGGGGAAGAAACTCTTCGCCGGCGTCTGTGCGGCCCTTCCCCCAGACACCCTACAACCATGGGGATTTGCGCAGTGAGATCAGGTACTTGTAGGCCTGGAGGAGAAGGGAGACGGAGATAAGGGAGAAGGGGAGGTACCAATCGCCAGCCGCCGACTGGGAAGGAAGGTCGCCGGTCGCCGGTGGCCGGCCTGCCGAGAAGGGAGGGGGCGAAGTGGGGAAGGCGGCGGCCGGCGGCGACTCGAGGGGGAGTAGGCCGACGAGCAGGCTGGGCCCAAAATGAAAGCCCACAATTGTACCCAAGTGCATGGTAGTTAACACTGACCAATATTTGGCTGGGTTTCACTTATTTCTTACTGACATGTACACTTGGGCCATAAAATTGTCATTACCTAGCACATATTAGGCTTTGTTATTTGAGCTATATTATTCAAACCCAATGACAGTTCGCAACTTGCAAGCCCAGTTCACGAACTCTCTCCCCAAGGCCCCATCCCACCCCCAATGGCCCAATTTTTAGGCTTCTCTGCATTTGGTTGCGAGGAATTGAGGAAACTTTTTGGAGAGAGATAAACTGAAGAGGAAGCGGTTTCTTTTTTGCGAGGGAGAAACATATTGTTTTGATTCAGAAGCAGTATGATTTGTTGGGTTACCTCTGCATTTCCAGGCCACCATGATCTGATCTGAACCTAACGGATTGGACCAACATGTTGGCTTGTTGCGATCCATCTCGCACAAATCTGCGTCGTTCTTTGCCCACTGGCACTGTTCGTGGTAGCCAGCGGCAGCCTGATGCCCTGTGACTGTGACCATGCAAGCTCATCTCATAGCCTCATGAGTCTACAGTTCTATCCACCTCCTGGTGATCAGAAAAGTCATTTGTTCACATCATTTTGTACGGGACCAGATGTTCAATTGACATGCACGCAGCTCGTGCTTTCCTCTGAAAGAATAACAGAATATCTGGAAGGCTGGGTGGTCAGCCACCAACTGCTCCTCCATCATGATCCGCGGATTACACGACATAAACCAGCATGGATGCGTCCAGTTTTTTTAGGGAGTTTCATGTGCTTATCTTGGCTTCTGGATACGGCACAGAGACGCATATTCATCTGTAGCAGCAGTAAAAAAATCTGCTAAGTTGCTCGCATGTACACATGCATAGCATTTGAGTAGATGCCACACATGAGAGACTGTCAAAAGAAGCACAGCCTCCATGGACGCTCACTCAATCACTCTGCATACTGATGTACGGCTTCGATTCTTGTATGGAGAGTAGTACCAGAATTCCTTTTCTTTTTTTTTGCAAGGGCATGATCGCTTTGTGCTTGCTTCATCAACTGTTTTGGAGTTGGAGTGAGTGATTTCGGGGTGTTCTTTCTGCATTGGCTGGCGTGCAAATCTTGACCACTTCCACACAAAGGTGTGCGAGATCCAATTAATAGGCCCTAGATTTCAATTGTTCCAAGCATTCCTATTACAGTAGCACTTGCGTACTATCCCTTTGCAAGTCGTTGCAGAAATACAGAAATGCAGAGTGCAGCTACGGTGTCCGTGCGAGTGCGTGAGTGCGTGCGTGCCTACTAGTTGTGTGTGGCCGGCCATTGTTGCGAGGCATGGGGAGTAAGCTTTTCTTCTGGTATCCTAACTAAAAATCCGTGCTGTCCTAGCTAGCTGCTGAATTTTTTTACTCGCAGTAACATGCTTATAACAGTTTCAGAAACTGAGTGAACTAAGGCAACCAATGCTGCAGTGCCGTCGGGATGCAAAAACCTTTGCCTCAACTTTAGAAACGCAAAGATAAAAGAGTGAAAACAAGATCAGCCAGGCAAAGAAAAGCAGTAATAAAGCTCAGTGTAACCCGTGGCGAAGGCTGGCATAAGATTCAAGGCGCAAAAGCGCAGGGGCCGGCAAAGAGGGCGAAAGTATATGCGCATCTATCAGTACGTGGCCTGCACGAGGAGAGCCGCCTAGTAGCTTTCACTCGAGGCGAGACTTGACCAAACGTACTACTACTACTGCTGCAGCTGAGCAAGGCAGCAAGCTAGCTTTACTGAGATGTATAGTAAGCTGTAATTCTGTAAAGAACTGAACAAGTCATGGCCATTTGACCAGAAGATGGCTGCTGCTCTTGCTACTACACGAAGGATGCAAGATGTCTCCCCTCCTGCGTTGAAGTTTGACTGCCTCGGCGAATCGCAGGATAAGCAAGAGAGCCCTTGGTTAAGTTCATCTCACGAGGTGGTAAAAGAGCCACACGAGGATTAGTCCGTATCCAAATTGTACCAAACATAGGTTAGTGAGCAAGCAGTAAAAAAATTAGCTGTCCTAGCTTAGAGGTTTGCGCCTAAATTAACTGACGATTTCCAAGTATACGTACGTGTGCGGCAGTGCTGGATAGCAGTATTATATAACTCCATAGTCCATCCCCATATAATGAAGTGGATATATAGACGCTGTTAAAGTTCTCCTAGAAAGTGCTGGTTTCTGATCTCGTCACATGCATCTGACTATGTGTGAGCATGTGACAGAGTAGAACAGTGGTACTTTAGCAGATGATTGCAATTCACAGAAGTTCACAATGACTGATCAGGAAATTTGTTTGACAGAAGAAAGGACACGGAGTTGCAACGTCTCACTTTATATCCACCATACTATTTTTTCCCTGTTTGGTGAGAAACAAGATAGTCTCATAGTTTAAAAATTATTCTCTTAAGATCCTAGACAGCTATAAAAAAAATTCGGACACAATTATTCTAGTGTGAATGCGCTCACGCTTGTGCACGTTGGTGTGGCTGCCTCGTCAGTAGAGCGGCGGACTCATCGGTGGAGCGACGGAGCTCACACCACGACAGACTTGACAGAGCTCAGCGACACCGCCTCCACCATCTTGCTCCCGCTACACTCCCATACGCTGCTCCTCTGTCACCTCACTCTGTCGGATCTAAGAGAGATTCTCCAATCTGCGTGGGAGAGAGCAAGCTCAGCGGAGCCATCAGCACGAGGGAGCAAGCTCAGCCGTGTGAGAGATGGCAGCTTGCTGGAGACGTGAGTGGGGAGGTAGATCTGGGTATCAGATCTAAGAGGAATTCTTCAACCAAATAAAAAATAAGATAATTTTATCTCATAAACCAACAATCATCTTGTTTGAGAACTAGTTAATTGGTAGTTGCTCCGTGAGACACAAAACAATTCTTTTGTACAACTAATCATGGGGCATTTTGCCATAATTGATATACAGTTAATTACATTGGAGAGTACTAGCATTTGTTCTGAATATTAGACCCTTATAATTTGCTAGGGCAAAAAAGTGCACAGTATTCTAAAGAAACAGGAGTTGGATTTTTCATCCTACTTTGGTTCACCACCTACATAAAAGGGGGAAGGAAACATATAAACACTAGCTGATTCTATCACTCGGTGCACGTTCTACTGAGCATCCTTTGTCTGATTCACAATCATACGGTCTGTGCATACATTAAGCTTACACATCATATTCCTCAGGCTGCTGTTCTTCCGAGCTCTCTCTTCTTTTCCTTTTGCTCAAAAACAAAAGAGACCTTCGTCTACCTCTTCCTACACCTAGTTACCTAAGCCTCAAAACTCACTCAGTTGTCTTTACCGGACTAGCTAGCTACTCTGCTCATCCAGCTTCTGCTCTACAAAAGAAAAGTAAAAAAGGATTCATGATCAGTGATGCAGTCCTTCTTGTGCAATCTTCTTGTTTACAGAACAAAACTGCTCAACTTCATCGATCCCAGTGGACCTACATATGGGAAAATAAACTAAGACCAGCTTTGAATGCAAACAAAATCAGGGAATTTCATTCAGCATTTCGCTGTGCTAAATTAAAACTGATCAGTTATCTTTTGTCCTAACCTATTGTACTTTGCGTATTGACTTCTTCCACATTCTTTAATAATTTCTAAATTCATAATTAATTAAATGTGACCTACAACACGCATAATAAATGAGCTTTTAGAGTGCCCCATGACGTTAACCAAAGATTGGATTTTACTGTATGCAATCATGATAATGTATCCACCTAATCAACAGCTAGATCTTTCTGGTTAATATGAGAGTTCCCTCGAAGTGACCGGTTAGTACAGGTATTAATAGTATCTTCATTTTTACCATAACATACTCTGCATTCTGCAACATTTACCTCGCACTTACAAACGATGTTTCAGTTAAGAACTGAGCATTCTCTGAACTTGTAAAAAACAGGACATTCTCCAAAGTCCAAACGACGAAAAGATTCAGGCATCTTGTTCGTCCAAAATCCTGCACCACAGGATTTCTGGTCCGAATCCGAACTCTCAACAGCATCGTTCGTCCAAAAAGATGCTGCATTGCGTAGATCCCACGTCTTTAACCTCAGATTATTGATCTGCTCCAGAAGAAAGAAAAGCATATTGCTGATCCACGGACACACAAACCGTGGTACGGTCTCCCATCACGAAAAGGGCATCAATCACACACTGATTCCCGAATTATGCAGCTCATCGGGGACCTTAATTTTTCATGCAAGTGGATTGGTCATTAGCATTTCCTTCTGAGAGATCGCTAGTTGTTAACTTGTGGTTTACGACATGCAGGCGGCATGTGGCAATTGTTTTCCCCCCAAAATTCGTTGCCACAACGTCACCAGGATGGCAGGATTACGATTTGTAGTTTTAAATGCAAATTTGATCCTGAGGACCTATGCCACTATTCTACTACAAATTATAATGTTGCATTGCCTCCATCTACCACGTGAAACTGTGATTCTGTGAATAACCGGAGCATGTAAAGCCATGGTCCCAAACAGATGCAAGTGACTTATCTACATATGTGTGCATCACTTTCTTTTTTGTAGCCTGATGAGTTGAGTGCATGAGAGGAGGGTGTACAGTGAGATCAGTGGCCTCCTTCCTCCTGTCACTCTCTAGTGGGAACCATGCTGAGCTGCTTTCACATAACCATGCATGGACAGTTTAATCTATCTACAGCAGTGCTGCTAAATCATGGGTTCTTGGTAGTGGCCCCAAATCACCAAAGTAGAATATACAGTCAACTTTGTTACTTTTTTCTCCCATCTTAGATGGTTGTCAAGGAAAGATGAAGAGATACAGTGAAGGGAACAGTAGGAGCGGCGATCTGGATGGCTTTTAGAAATATTTCTCCTGCAGAAGATATAGTACTTGAGCTCTGTTACTGTACACATATTATCTCTCAAGATGTAATACTTAAAATTAATCTGCATCATTGATTTTAATTAGAATTTAAAATAAATTAAAAATAAAAATATTTGGTGTCCGGCTATTACCGGTCGCTACTACTTCCTGCGCCGCGCTGCATGCAGAAAATCAAGGAAGGATGCGCCATACTGCATGCATGCAGAAGGAAAAATCAACGCAGATTACATGCATGCGAAAAAAATCAGCTCTGAAAATTAGAAAGGAATTAACGACGCTCTCTATAATTAAGGAGGCGCCATGTTCGAGTAAAATCAGTACTATTATTTGGAAAATTCATGCAAAAGTGGCACAAGCCTTCTACACCATAAAAAAATTATAAAAAAATTAAAAATAAGAGTGATCTATTATCTCTTAAGAAATAATATGTTATTATCTTTAATCATAGTCATTAAATTAAAATAAATGAATGATTCATAATATTTCTGATGTATCATAAAATTTGTCATAGTACTTATGGAGTGTGTGACAGCTTGTAATGTTGAAACTTGAGAGAATTATTCCCACAAAAACCTAACATCATAACTGAGTTCTTAGGGTTGATATCACAAATGCCATCCTTGTAGTATAAGACTTGACAAAGATTTTTTTTTTAAAAAGAGATGAATAATTAGTTGGTTTGTTAGGCATCCATGTTTCTTTACTTTGTCACAAACACTCACTGATCAGTGAACTCCAGTTTCTGAAGGCACTGGTTCGCTCATATTGCAGCACATTTGGGGCAACAAAATTGATATGAGCAAGGTGGCGTGCACTGATGTGTTACTGAATAACAGAAAGTGGTACACGCTGACAAGCATGGTTGAGCTCACAGTGCCAGGAAAGGTCACCTGGTTCAGAGAAACAGGAGAGTAAATGATTGAACCAAGAAAACCACAAAAATCATGGAATTGCAGTGAAACATATCTGTAGCCCCAAATCCCAATAGACTGTAGTCGATGGAATTAAAGACAAAGGCAGGTGCCACAGGCAGGCCCCATACATTGAGAAAAAAGGAGGCCGAAGCAAGAGCCAGAAAGAAGACAGGGATTGGCCCAGGTAAATCCTCTCTGAATTGTGATGTCCCACAGGAGTTGCAATGAGATCTTGTCATAATTCTCGCTGGAATCTCTGCGTCGTCTCCCTCAGATTTTGCTATTCCCAGCCCACTCTGAAATTGTGAAACCTGAATGTCAAAATGAAACAATAAAAAGATCGAAGAAAGAGGATAAGAGAAGGGA
>KE372766.1:338990-348994 GCA_000418225.1 Zizania latifolia | reverse complement strand
GTTCAGCACTACATTGGTCCGATTTCATGCATGGGTAAGCTGTGTTTTGTGAACATGCATGGAAGCCGACGCATTGAAGTGTCAGTTCTGTTGACAATAGTGGTTCACCGCAGGTGCATGCCTGTGTAAGTGCGGAGGTGTATCCGTCGTGGAATTGGCTATAACGATCTGTACACATGATGAGTTTCAACGTCTCTTCTGACGCTAATCACGCCTTCTGGCTATTTTTACCTGAACCTTACATGCCGCAGCAGGTGGCATGAAGCTCTTGCAAGATGCAATATACACGATAAAACAAAACCTATGCATTAATAGACTGTCACAGCTTCCGTAGCATAGTGGCAGTGCGTTCGCTTCGTAAGCGAAAGGTCGCGAGTTCGATCCTCGCCGGGAGCTCAATTTTTCTTGTTATGTTGGATTTTTTTCTATTGCGCATTTCTTTTACAGCTAGAAGCCTAGAAAGACACCAACTCCTACCACCAAGCATATCTGATATCCCTCAAAGTTCGTAGTCAAGAAGGGCAAATCGACCACCTCTACTCGAGAAACGCCTATTTTGCTGGGGATTTACTAGTTAACTACTGGCGATTGGCGAATGATGCGCGTGCTGTAGCACTTGCAGAGTTGCTCTCCGATGTGTCGCCATCGTGCATCGGTGCATGCACACGCCGACTAATTAATTTGTATCCTTGTCTGGTCCTGTGCCGTCTCCCCGGCCGACTTGGACTACAGGAGCAGTGTACCGAAGAATGATACACTGTAGTACTTGATTCCGACCTTCACGATTGATCTCTTCGTCTTTCAATTGAGCTCGTCTCGTAAACAGAGTGTGCGCGCGTGATGTCAAAAAGGAAAAGAACATGAGCAGCAAGGGGATCTAGCACTCGATCCGGCTGTGTCCGACAGGTGACTTCGCATCCATGCGACTTAACTTCTTACGTGTGGCGAATTGGCGATAAGATAAGCGCTGGACTATAAACAATCTTGGTTCGAGAGAAGAAAATGAGCGACTCAGTGAAAGCTACGGATTAGAAAGTAGGAGAAGAAACTTCTATGTGCCGTTTCGGGTCGGCCTTACAGTGGGATTATCAGTTCTACGGTGGCGTAATTCAATTTCTTTCTTTCTTTCTTTCTTTCTTTCTTTCTTGTTGTCATTTTCATTCTTGTAAACGCGCGGGACATTTCTTGACAACCAGCCGGGTTGTCAAGTCAATAATTTAATAGTAAATATTTGAATTGGACGAAGAAAAAAGGGAATTTTTTGAGCCAAAAACGATGGAATTAAATGTCCGGTGCTACGAATAGCTGTTCATTTTTTACCCAGGGGCTCCGCGGGAGGCGGGACCACAATACAGAGCACCATGTGAGAAAAGCTCAGATTTCCAAAAATACGGGAGAAAAAAAACGAGACAAAATGCCAGCGGTGTGCAGCCTGTGCCGTTTTCGCACGAGTACACGTGGTCCCAACCCCACGGAACGCTGCTGTGGCACGAGCCTTTGGGACCGGGTACGGCGCACCCCATACACCACACACGCTCCCATGTGGGCCGCAGCGGCGCAGATAGTCCAACGTGCCCATGGACCAGGTGCAGGATATTTTCGGCGGAACGGCACGCTTCCCTCTCTCTACAAAATGGCCTTCTCGCAATAGAAGCAAGAATCAAATTCTCCATTTGTTCGCGACCGGGAGGGGAGCACGAAGCCAATCATTGCCCCGCCGCTTGATCGCCGGATTCCCCTATCGATAGTCACGAGTCGCGGCCGGAGGAGCGGAGGGGAAATCCGGTGTCGGTTTTGTGTGGTTTGGGTTGGCGGTGGTTGGTGCTGAATTTTGATCGTTTCGTGTTTTGGAGTTAGCGCTCGCCATGGGATTGGGGAACGAGGCGAGCTCCTCGTCGTCGCGGCTGGATCTGGCGCCTCTGCTGCCGCACCACGGTGGCGACGGCGCGGGAAAGCTGTCCTCGCAGCCGAAGACCTTCGCGAACGTCTTCATCGCGGTCGTCGGCGCCGGCGTGCTGGGGCTGCCGTACACGTTCTCGCGAACCGGGTGGGCGGCGGGGTCCATCCTCCTCCTCTCCGTCGCCGCGCTCACCTTCTACTGCATGATGCTGCTCGTCGCATGCCGCCGCCGCCTAGCCGACGAGCACCCGAAGATTGCCTCTTTTGGGGACTTGGGGGATGCCGTCTTCGGCGGCCCCGGGCGCCTTGCCGTGGACACCATGCTGGTGATCAGCCAGGCCAGCTTCTGCGTCGGATACCTCATCTTCATCTCGAACACCATGGCGCATCTCTACCCCATCTTCGCGAACTCCTCCAACGCGCTCCTCTCCCCTAAGGCGCTCTTCATCTGGGCTATGTTGCCGTTCCAGCTCGGCCTCAACTCCATCAAGACGCTGACGCTCCTCGCGCCTATCAGCATCTTTGCCGACGTTGTCGATCTCGGCGCCATGGGCGTCGTTCTCGGCCAGGACGTGTCCACCTGGCTCGCCAAACCACCGGCCGTGTTCGCCTTCGGCGGCCTGAGCGCGATCACGTACGGCATCGGCGTGTCCGTGTACGCTTTCGAGGGAATCGGCATGGTCCTTCCGCTTGAGGTGGAGGCCGCCAACAAGAAGAAGTTCGGTACCATGCTCGAGCTGTCCATGGGGTTCATCGCCGCTATGTACGGGCTGTTCGGCGCCATGGGGTACATCGCGTTCGGCGAGGCCACGCGCGACATCATCACCACCAACCTCGGGACCGGATGGCTGTCGGTCGTCGTGCAGCTCGGGCTTTGCATCAACCTCTTCTTCACCATGCCGGTGATGATGCACCCCGTGTACGAGGTCGCCGAGCGGCTGCTCCACGGAAAGCGCTACTGCTGGTGGCTGCGGTGGGTGCTCGTCCTGGCCGTCGGGCTCGCGGCCATGTACGTGCCCAACTTCACCGACTTCCTGGCGCTCGTCGGGAGCAGCGTCTGCGTCCTGCTCGGGTTCGTGCTGCCGGCCTCGTTCCACCTCAAGGTGTTCGGCGCCGAGATGGCCTGGCACGGGGTGCTCAGCGACGTCCTGCTCGTCGTGCTCGGCCTGGCTCTCGCCTTGTTTGGCACCTACACGTCCGTGCTGCAGATCTTCCACTCGTCCAGCGCTTAATCCCTCGAGATATTTGCTCGGTGCGCGCGCGGTTGTCAGGTACGCTGGTTGCATTGTCGTGTACAGAGAAGGGGATCTCAGTCGGTCGATCAGAGGGGAAATGCCCATTTCAGCTCTCCGTTGATTTGGGCATGGACAGTGTGCATCGGCCACATTCTTTCTATGCAGATTACAATTCAGATGGTTTGTACAAGTTAGTCTGGATGGCATGGAGAAATCTGTATGGTTTTGCAACGACAGATTGCCATGGCTACCCATGTCAATTACTGTGTCAGTGTGTATGTATGTCCTAGATGTTCCAGCCGCAGTGCAGGATGGAATCGATGAAAGGACATACTTTTCAGTCTGGAGAAGCTTATTAGATGTATTAATAAAGTGTCTATTTGAGGTTGCAGCTATTGTGCGGATGTTGAGTTCATTTGCACGGCAAGCAATTGGGACGACTTACACTCGTCAAAGTATGCATTCTGCACGGTTCAATCTGTAGTATGTCACAAGCAAGCAGACGTGTAATGTTCCAACTACCGCTCGAAATATCAATACTCGTTTCGTCCTGTCTGGCATTACGAGTGTGTCATCTATCCTTATAATAAAAGTACCAGTTAGTTTTTTTTTAAAAAAATATCAACCGTCCGATCTACTTGATCCAATGGCTCGTACTTGACTCATCTCCCGTTGCAATCGCGCCATGGCGCTCTCCGTATGCCCCTCATCCCGTCGCCCCGTGGTGTCTGCCGTCCCTCCGCGTCCGGACGAGCGTCGCCGCTCCGCCGTCCCGCCGGTTTCGGACGACGCGGCTTTTGGGACTCTGGGCTGAGCCTGAGCAGCGGCTACGCTGAGGAGGGGAGAGAGGAAGAGGAAGTGGGGCGGCGCAGGCCTGGGAGAGGGAGGACCGGAGGAGGGCGGGGCAGGCACAGCAATCGGGCCACGGAAAAGAGAGAACAGGAAGGAAGAAAGAGAAAGGACAAAAAGAAAGAAAGAAAATAAGAAAAGAGAAGAGAGGAGAAGAGAAGCTTGCTTTTTTCTAAAAAAACTTGCCATTTAGAATTTCGAATGTGTCTAAGAATTTCAGTAATTTTAGAAATTAATAAATAATAGAGAATGTGTCGTTGTGTACGAACAACAGTATACCACGGGGGTATCCGCGGTAAGGATTTGGTTAAGTTTTGGGAAGTGCTTTGGATGAATCTCGATGGTTATCTTAATCTATGAGACATGGAATGTTTTTTAGATAGGTTCGGACCTCCCGAAGGATAACAACCTTACTCCTGTGTGTAGTATAAGCTTAAGGGCTAAAAACGACTTTAAGCGTATGAATCGAGTCTTTATCTCAGACCTTTTTTTTCGTGTCCTCTATAACAGGCTCCTCCTGGTCCCTTTATATGAGAGAGGTCAGGGGTTACAATTTACAGTTAATGTGCCCCACTAATGATCAATTATGAGTATAAACGGTCAGTTTGTGAGTAATAATTCCCAACAATAACAGCTGTATTAATTACACAATTATGCATCGTGGAGTTTAATGGGCGGCCTGATTCTTGATGGCGACCGTCCGAGTGCCTACAGTCGGAAAGGCCTCCCGATTGCTGGACTCGGGGAGCCTTCCGATCCTCGACCGCTAGATGGCTGGATAATGTCGGTCGTTGACTGATCGTCTTTTAATGCTGCTTCTGTTGACCCTTCCTTCACTCAGGTATTATAAATCCACTCGAGAGGTAACCCGGGATCATATTCCCGACAGAATATTCAATAATTTTAAAAGGCAGCGATTAAATGTTGACAAAAAAATATAGAGTAATATGATGATGTAATTTATTTTTAACCTTACGCACTGCATGCACATTGCTAGTTGACAAAGGAAAACGTACTCGGACTCTCCTCTCTTTCTTTCAGCATCGCCTGCTCCCTACATTTCCTGATCAATCAGTCGTTGTCGCTAATCTGGTGAAGGATCCCTCCTTATCTTTTCCCGTGTGCTCGTTTCTCTCGCTTCTTCTCCACTTATCCTCCAAAGAAATAAACCACGTATTATCGTAGCGCGACGTCGCAAGATGTCACCGTCACCGGATAAGGTCTACACTGTCAGCCAATGGAGAGGCATCAGTGAACTTGCGGCGGCAATCCCTCCCAGCATTTCAGCCATTTACTCGGCTCACGGTGTCCGGCGGTTCGCAAGTTGCACTTTTCTTGAGCTCGCTTCGCTTTCATGGCGGGGCTATAGTCTTCGGGGGCCCTTTTGCATGATGATGTATTGCAAATTGCAATTGCCGTCCCCTTGACCACGACGCGTCTCGACGGCCAGGACGTGCAAATTGTACGTGTAGCTGTCTCGGATGACTGTGTTGCGATGACCCCATCGCTTCCTGGCCAGTCGTACACACGGTGACATGGCATCTCTTTTCTTTTATTTGTTTTTCATCAGAGAGAGAGGTGGGTACACGACAACTTGCTTTTCAGGGATTGCGATGTTTAGGGTGAAATGGATACTGGGCTAATACTATTCGGCCCATCAGTTGCAGGCTACTTCAGGAGACCGGAATAGTTTGTGCGTCTCCCGTTTAGGCCGGAAGTACGGGCCCAACCGTCGCTCGTCGGCCTCGTGGTCATGGGGAATTCTGAAATCCTAATGTTCCTCGCAATTTCTGCGTCTTGTCGCCTGAGTTAACCGAGTGGTTAGGTGGTGTACTAGTATGAATCTGACCGATTGCTTTACAGGTAGGTAGTACAGTAGTGGTAGTATGAATTTGACCGATTGCTTCTTCGTCTTTTCTTTTGAGCGCAACGGATTGCTTTGGGAATGTTCCTGAGAAAGAGGGTGGTATGACGTGGGTTTCACTGGAGCGACAGATAGACGCGGTGTCCGCGTGTCCTTTCGCTAGGCGACTAGACGATAGATTTGCATAGTTAATGCACCCCACACGGCAAGTTTCAGGAAGATAGTGCTGTACAGGTCTTTGGTCTTTACAGCCCGTCACTTGCTTGCTTCCATTAAAGAAATACGCAGGAATTCCACAAATTGGCGTCCTCACGATCTCACTCCAGCAAGTAAACCGGGCAAACCCCGCCCGTGGAGACTGGAGAGTAAAGACAAAGGGCAAAATCACCGGGCCAGGACACAAGATAACAGCGTGACACAGCCAAACCCGAAACGTGAAACGTCACCCGCGACGTATGCGAGGCTAGCGGGGTAGCGCGCGTACGCCACGCGTGAAGGCGGCTCTGGGTCTGGGGCAACGCGGAAACTCCGGTCCGTTTCGTCTCGCTCGCGGCGGCGGCGGCGGCGGCGGCCCGGAAGAGATAGGCATCGGGGCGTGGTGATGTAGTGGATGATGAGATGATTAAACGCCGGCGAGGCAGGCGGGCGTGGAACGTGGGTGCCCAAAGTCCACAAGAAAGATACGAGATGTGACGAGGAGGCCACGCGAACGCGAACGCAATCGCGGGAGTCGGTAGCCGGCGATCGAGTCGGTCCGTGTGGATGGATGATCCTTATCCTATCACCGGGCGCCCACCTTATAAATCGCGTATTAATTTCCCCCCTAAACCCAGCGTGGACAGCGACTAAAACCTCTTGAATGGGAGAGACGCCCGGGAAGACGGAGACGGAACGACGCGTCGTGTGCGGGATGGGGGAGGGGGACGACGACGACGGCCACCGGTGGGCGCAGCTCCCGCCGGAGCTCCTCCCGCTCATCTACAGGAGGCTTCCGGACTCGGCCGACTTCGTGCGGTTCCGGGCGGTCTGTAGAGCGTGGCGCGACGCCGCGCCGGAGTCTGATCCGCCGTCGCAGCTGCCGTGGGCCCTCGAGCGCCGCGGGTCCGCGTTCCAGGCGAGGCTCCATTCCCGCTTCTACTCGCCTAGCTCGGGGAGGACGTACAGCGCACGCGGCCACGGCTGCCGTTCCTGGCTCGTCGTGGACGGCGCGTGCCAGGGGCACGTCGTCACCATGGTGGACCTCTCCAGGACGGTGCTGTGCAACCCGCTCACAGGGGACCGCCTCGCCCTGCCTCCCGCGCCGTACCCGCAGTGGCGCCACGGCGTCGTCCACGTCGTGCCCGACGGCCGCGGCGGCGGCGTCGAGGAGGGGAGCTGCCTGGTGGTGAACACCTCCACCCGGACGCGGCACTTCGGGTACTGCCGCCCGGGGGACACCAAATGGAGCATGGTCGACGGGCGCCAGGACATGGGCCACCGCGCGTACCACGGCGGGCGGTTCTACGTCAACACGGACGCACACGAAACACTGGTGATCGACGCCTCGACCGGCGCCGTCGAGTCCGTCTTGCCGCCTCCGGCCCGCCCGCCGGGGGCCTCCTCCTGCAGCGACTACCTCGTGGAGTCGTGCGGAAAACTCCTCAGGGCCATCCTGTTCCCGCGCGACGGGGTCGTCGCCGCGTCGGCCCAGGACTACTACGTCAACGTCTACCAGCTGGAACCGGCCCTGGACGGGAAGTGCGCGTGGGCGAAGGTGGAGACCATCGGCGACCGCGCGCTGTTCTTCGACAAGCACGGGCACGGAATGTCGCTGGAGCCCAACGACGCGGCGGAGCTGAGGCCGAACTGCGTCTACTTCATGCACGAGAAGCGGACGTGGGTGGACGCCGGGGAGTACAGGTTCCTGTGCCGGTACAGCATGGAGAACGGCGAGGTTGATAGGGCCGTGTCGCTGCCCGACACGTTCGGGGACACCTGGGTTGTCCCCGGCCTGTGCCCGTCCGAATAGGACATCACGGCGGCGGCATCGGTATCTGCGGTGCTCCTTGTAGGTTTTTTGCTCGAAATTTCGGTTGGAAAATTGGGTGTCTACGCTGACTGTTTTGTATGTTTAATCGAATTTGATTTTTCATATGGAGTTTATGAGAGTTTTGATTGAACTAACTTTTTTCAACTAGTTCTGAAACATCAAATTAGCTTTTTCTATGATGCCCCATTTTGCCTAAAAATACAGACCACGTATCTACCATATGTATGCTCGTGTTAGAACAACGATTTATGTGTTATGCATTAAATCTAATCTACAACGCTAATCTCGCACACATACAACCTACACAGTTGCCGCTGTTGTCGAATGGAATGCCGTCGCGGCACATTACTTTTTTTTTTTGGCATGTGGCTCGCTTTGATCGGTTTTGATGATGTGAAAAAGACTCAGGCATTGGCATGTTTTGCACGGGTTCCTCTCGTACAACAATCCACCCGTGTGCATAGCAACCTTTTTTTTGTGCATGTTGTCTTTGTTGTGTGTATAAACGACGCATGAGCAAACTATGTGCGTACGTCTTGCGTGTACTCGTGTGCTCGCTCATTCGTAAGTAGCAAAATATTTGGCATGATAGCAACGAGTTTCTTGTAGAGTGTACTAGGTTGATGCACGTACCAGTCTACGGTCCACAAGGTGTTAGTTTTATAGCGAGAAATCTGTCGGAACAGATTGCATGTCGCATGTGGACCAAAGCGAAATCCATATTATTTTTTGCTACAAAAAAATATTAGTTCTTCTTGGGTTATTTTTTTTGTTTTGTAGGCCTATCTTATTTATTCTTAACTCCCGTAGGTGTCTAGGGCTTGATCCGCCCTGACCGAGATATTTTCTATAATTTGGGTAAGGCCTAATTTGTTTTCGTTTTAACTAGGAGATTATATAAGATTTCTTATAATAACCGGTCTTAAGGGACACTATAATAAAGAAAGATTTTTGAGAAAAAATAGACATCGATTGTCATACTAGTGATAACTACTGCACACAGTGTTTCATAGCACAACAAAACAAGTTACAAAAGGATAAAAAGTCACCTAGAATAGTTGACCATATTGTAATCTATTACCATACAGACACAATAATTTAGACTAACAACAATAATTTAGAATGCCAAACAACTAACAACTTATTTTTATCTAAATTGTTATAATTTCCACATATAAAATTAATTACAATAATTCTAAGCTAAAATATGGCCTTCGATGTATTTTGGCTACATAGTTTTATCTATGATTAAATCTAAATGATGTTGAGATGGGCTAGGCTGTGCAAAATTTCCATAGATATCTAAACTAATATTAAAAGTACTAGTTATTTCAATTATTTATTCATTTTTTCTAAATCGTCGGATCTGTTGGATCCAACAGCTCAAGCTCTAATTGTGTCCCATCAGATTGTGCATGTCTACCACAATCTCCTCTCCCTTCCCCGCCGCGTCTGACGCCCCCATCCCAATGCCTTCACCACTGAGTCCGAGTCAAGGCAGCTAGGCAGGGAACAAGATTCTCCCTGACGTCAGAGAGAACTCTCAGATTCGACAGCGCTCGTCACCACCCGTTTCGTCCTGCACTGCTGTCGTTCTGCCCCTTCGTCGCCCCGCCGACCATCGCCCCGACGCAAGACGTCGCCCCACCCCGCTCGCCGGCCGCCACCCCACCTTGCTTCGGTCATCACGTAGCCCTGCTCGTCCGCCACTGCTGCGAAGCCCCGACCGCCGCTGTCACAAAACCCCCGCCGTGGCTTGCGCGTCGTCGCCTAGCCGAACGGCTGGGATCGTGACTTCTGTCGGGTGTATAACCCCGGGTACTTCCCAGGAGCATTTATGGTGATCGGACGGAATACGAGATCTAAAAGACAAAATATTAAATACGACCTAGAGGGGATCAGACCTGCGTGCATCCCGAAAGCAGTCAGCCAAAGGGAGGAGTCCCGATCGCTAGGACTCGGGAGGACACCCCGATCGCTAGAACTCGGGAGGCCCGTTCAACGGTTGGTCTACACCATCAATGACAATTAATTCCAGGACGTAACTGTTAAGTTAATACAACGAATAATGCTGTACTTATTAGCCCACGATCTCTGGTGTTTTAAACCGTTGTAAAGGGGATTAATG
>KE372766.1:282883-294156 GCA_000418225.1 Zizania latifolia | reverse complement strand
AATCGTGTTTCTGGGACATTTTGGTGTGGGAAACTATCCATCCATTCCGAACGTCATTATCCACGTCGACCTGGAAGGACGCGCTGTCAACCAGTGTCGCGTCGAAGAGATTGAACGCGGCTCTAGTGTACACCCTCGCGAATTGGGGAACAAAAGACCAGCAAGGTCCGGATGGTGTATTCGCCTGCAAGATATGAAATGCAACAGTTATCAACGGACGGCCAAAACATCTATGCACATACCGTTATAGTTTTCACCGTGCAAGCTCTAGTTTCCCTCGCCTCCGCGTCCTTATGCGCCAAGATCACATCTAGCATTCTCTCTGCAAATCTATGAACAGCTGTCTGGTGATCAACGAAAGCCCTCTTTACCACTCGGTTCATGCTTTCGCTCCGTTGCGTCGACGTCATCCTCCCACAATATGTGTGCTTGAAATAGGCAGGAATCCATCCACGCCGAAGGTCGTACAATCTCTGCATTGTAGCCGAGTCGTTAAGTTCAAAGTCATCGATGAACTTAGCCCACGCGTCCTTAAACTCGACGGGAGTGTACGTTTAGTTTATACAAAGCATCATCCTTGTCTCTGTCATCTTGTCCCTTATGTATAACGTGTTTAGCGCATCCATGTGCCTGTTAAGGATGTGCCACCTGTAAAGACGGTGTATTGTATCTAGGAAAACACGGGCGATTGCCACAGCCATCGAAGGGTCTTGATCTACAGCAACAGTTAGGAGGGTCAGGTAATAAACTAAAACAAGTTGTGAAATAACATACCCCAATCAATTCAATATCGCTGCATTTATGCTCTAACCTGTGAGTATACACCTAGGGACAGGGCTCCCATCCATGCACCTCTTAAATGTGTTGAATAGCCACTCGAGCGACTGGACTTTCTCATCACGCAGGAGAGCACAACCAAACAGGATGCTCTGCATATGGTGGTTCGACCCAGCAAACATTGCCAGCGGCATCTCGTATATATTGGTCTTGTATGTGGTATCAAATGTCATTGCATCACCGAAGTCGTTGAAATTCGCTTGGCTGCTTGCGTGGCTCCAGAAAATGTTCTTAACCACACCATCTTTGTCGAGCTGGATGTCCCAGTAAAACTTTGGGTTGCCTATTTTGCACTTTCCAAAGAATTCAAGTAGCTTGTTGACGTCGTCGGCATTTTCTTCCAGTGCGTTCGCAGCCCTCCTGCAAAATTTCAAAATTTCTGGCATCTAACAACGGCATGATACAATTTCCGTGAACATAGATATCATCGAACACAACGATCAAACCTGGTACGATGATTATCACCTGTTCTTGAGATCCCTTGTAGTAAAAGGAATATTATCACGTCCGCCATGCATGTCCGAGAGGACCCTACCACGCTGTTTTGGGAAACCCTATTTCTCTGTAGCACATCTATAAATTCCATAACCGACACATCCCTCCTTTTGTGCGAACGCATCTGTTTAATGACAGAAGGCGTCGACGTTAGCTGATGGTTGTGGCATAGGTTCACTTTAACTAGTACGCCTTTATATGTATGTGCTCTGACCTTGGTGCAAGAAACCTCCCTCCCATGCGGATATGTGCGGTGCCTTTTCACATCAAATCCGGCGTGGAATGCATACCGCTCATAAAAATCGTACGCATCATCCTTTGTCTTGAACACCATTCCTACCGCTGGAACCATCTTCGCCGGTACTGAATTGCTCTGCATACAATGATTATGGTATTGAACATCAGTTTAAATCCGCAACGAACAATTTTTTTTGAATCGTGTTGTCACCTGAAATTAAATTATCTAAGGGAATGTTTGAGAATAATCGAAGACATGCACTGAGCTATTGTCGATGTCGTAATGACAGAAAATAATTACTACATTTAGTGTAGGTTTTGCAATGTTTGATCCCGCACACCAGTCCACAGGCTGCCTAACAACAATTTTAGTACTAGCGAGCTAATCTCCTTTACATAAATCAATTACTCTCGTACAGTGGCTATTTCTAAATTGCAATTGCCATTGCACGTAAAACATTTACGCACTGATATAATGATAGGTTTCCTGAGAACAATGATAAGTTCAGAGTCCTAACTTGAGGATAGCATTTTTACAAAAACAAAGTGCGAGACGCAAAGTTGACCATTGACGATAAATGACGATCAGTACATTGTTAGGATCATCTAAAATTCATTCGCCATGCATCCGATTGATGGATCACATATTAGGATCGGATGAAAGGAAGTGCAAAACAAATAATGAATAAAGCACACTGTTCTATAGTATATCGTGTTGGCGACTCAAGTCACTCACGTGTGCGTAGTCCGTCCTTGTTACCGGTGTAGATACATCTTCTTCTTGCACGCATGGTGGTGGAGTTCGCCCCTGGAAAAAGGTGCACTCAACCGCACTGGGTGGAGTTCTTGCTTCGGCTGCGGTGGCGTGTACCGGTGTCGATGCTTCTCCGATGTTTGGATCGCACGCGGGTGTTGGCACAGGGGCAGAGGAATCAAACTCGAAGTCCTCCTCCATTGCCGTGTTCACCTTGATTTCGTGCCTGATCGACTGTGATCGGAACTGCTATCGCCGGAAGGAAAGATACTATACAGTAAGTACCCAGAGTCGCCAGAACGGAGTGAGTGAAGCCGTTACTTTATGCAATTTTAAATTCGTGCCGTTCAATCAATCTCAGTAATTGCGGATCGACGTGGATTTACGGTATGTTCCCGTGATCCCCGCCGAAAGGACCGCTACGGTTGTACATACCACTAACTTGACATCTCGCACATTCACCTTAAAACGATAATTCGCAAAGGCAGTAATTTTTTTACGTTTCTTTTCGGTTGACAATACGTAGTAAATTTTTTACAATTCATTGGGTTGAGAGGTCAAGAACGACTAATGAAATTTAACGTGCCAACAAATGTTTACAGTGCGACGTGCTGGCTAATGTAGTTGTCAAGGTATGAAAATTGCAACGACTACTGCCCGATTGCTCCAGGAATTATCATGGTATACATAAAGAATAATGTGCACATGTTTTACACGTAGCATATACATAAAGAAAATTCTTACCAGTGTTAGACAATGAAGATTTGCAGCACATCACGCCTCATTACATTGATCGTAAATCATTCCCGGTGAGTTTGGAGCAAAAAATACGGCGAATAAATTTCTTACACCCATAAAATGCATTGCAATGCAAAAAGATTACACCGTAAATAGCACAAATTTCTCGCACGTCAGAAAGTACATAAACGACACGTTGGTCGAAGTGATTTGCGTTATATTTACATCGTGCGTAAATATTTTACAACTTGAATAAATTCTACAATGACTGGATCGCACGTGAGGTTAAATCTTTAAACGGTGCATAAATATTTTACGCCTAACTATACCAATGTGCTGGATGCATCGCCCGCTGGGATAAATATTTATTTCGCTGAGTAAATTTTTTACACCATCATGAATGTTGTACAATGGGACGTAAACAAATTGCATTCACGAGCTCATGCACGCAATGACATTGTAAGATGTCGTAATCATTTTATGGTTCGAGTACTCAAGTAAGGAGGTTCGATACATGACCCCGGATTAAATCGGTCGTCGTGGCCTACGGTTGAAAAAATCGGGTGCGCGCCTATATTGGTCCAGCCCGGGGCGCTTCAGAAAGCAGCCACGTACTCCATCGCGCTACTTACTATTCAGCGCGTCTAGCGCTGTATAGCGCTACCGTGTATATATATATACATATATTCTTAGAGGAGGAAGTAATGAATAAAAAACATACCTGCAAAGTCACAGAACAAACTCTGACTGTCTTCAGGATATAAAGCACTCATATCCAGGAACTAATTTAGTGTGTATGCACATAATAGCAGTTTCAGGGTACCGTGGCATCAAAGAGGCATTTGGACCTCTAAAAAAATTAAGCACTGCATGTATGTTTGTGTACTAACCTTTTGCTACTGCAAAAACCGTTGCACGCTCAGCAGCCTGCCTGCATCATATGACACGGTTCTGGTAAAGATAGATACTGCGTCAGAGGGTGAAGATCGACATATAATACAAGTTGAGCCACTCAACTTCGAGACACGTCACTTTGGAATTCTACAATGGAGTACTCCTCGGTACTAGTCTAAGCTGACTTTTTCATCAACTTTACCGTGACCATGTCGGGTGACTTATGATTATGAAATGAAGCGAACGGGTATCACAGCTATGGTTGAAGAGGAATATTCTCGGACAGCAGTGCTACTTTGCTCCGTGGTCTTCTTCCAATTGAGTGGGTCAGTGGCTCGATCTGTCTCAGTGCCATGGGCTGATGGGCATGGAGGGCTAGCTGTCGAATCCTCTGCTATTAGTTCCCTACTCACTGCACCATATTGTCTTGTTACGTTCCTTGCTTTCTTGTTCGGCCAACAATGGAGCAGAGACTGCAGTTGGGCCTTTGAAAGAGCTCGCCGTAGGGTTGGTGAATGGTGAGTGACGGTGGTGGCGCTGGTAGTGGTGGGCTGAGGCAATGTTTCAGGAATGCAATCCATTGCTTCCCTGACTCTTTGCGTCACATAAGGTGTGTGAATGCCAGGAAAGTATGCAACCTGCAATCTGGACACAGATTAAAATGAACAGCAAGTCAGCTGCGGAAAGAGAAACAAGGCAAACAGCATATTGTGTTGTCCCGCCTTTACTTAATTGAGGATAAGGCATCTCTTCGCTGGGATGTACTCCAATTAACTTGAAGTTGTCACAGTGCAAATGTGCGGTTGAGTAAAGTACATTGGTTTCTTCATTTTTATGACTCTTAGATTAAGTATCTATGCTATTTTAAAAGTAGTTAGGGTGATGACACAGTCATTCTTATTAACACGTGGACCCTCATTATCATTGACATATTGTGGCATGATGTTCTTTTAATGTTGTAAATTTTTTTCCCGTTACAACGCACGGACACTCAGCTAGCGTACGTAGAAGTACAATATAGTAGAAAAACGAACATAATATGTATAACACATCTCCAATACACAAAGTAACATATGAGCAAATATATAGCATAGTGATGGAACAAAATATGGTAACTGTAATTTGCTCTCCTTCGCAAACCAGTAGTCTGCATATTTCCAACAAGAGAAGAAAGTGAAAGAGTACATCCTAGATGCTTCTGCAACTACAAGTCAACTACGGGATATCACATTCAACTATTCAAGTCTAAGAAAAAATGCTACCTCAGACTGAAATATGCCACTGTACAAGATGCTGGCACTGTACATGCCTAGTCACGAAGACGAGATTACAAGGACTAGGCTAGTGTAAATGTTGATCAATGAGAAGTACTTGAAAAATAGCACTCGCATCCAAAACTCAACTTAGCCTGATCCCATGACACGAACAAATACTCAAATTAGCTACGAGATAAACTCGCCACGGATCATACCTTGGCACGTGGCCACGTAAAAGGGGCTGTAGTGGAGTATAAGCTTAATATGTGTCCCATCACAAGAAGCATACCTCAAAAAAGCCTTTCTTCAAATCAATAATATGCTGTGGACCCGCACAGATTCTAGAACAAAATAAAGACGAGGTTGGAATTTAATAACAGGACTTCAGTGGAAACTGGGATTGCTCATAACACTTGTCAGTATATGATCATTTGGTCCACCCTCAAATGGTAGAGCGATTGGTCTCCAAACGGTGAACATTAAATAAATATAACTGCTTTATTTCTCGAGCATTAGACTTCCAACAGCGGTGGCTTCCCGCCGAAAATTACTGTGAAGTCCACTTCCACTATTTAATCCTTACAAAACTCATCAATGATCACTGGCCTGATCTGACCCATAAAAATTGGTACTCTCGACAATTAAATTAAGAGGAAGAGGAAGCGTTTCCTAATAATACTCACTAACCTAATTGTCTTCTGAGGTGAGCTGCCTGAAATTGGCTGTCTCATCGAGGTAAAGGAATGTTGTGAGAGGAACAGCAGGCACTTTAGGTCAGGTTCTTGTTTAGAAAGGGATAACCAGTTTTGGATTTCAATCGTGCAAAGAAAATGGTTTCCAATGCCGCCACCCTGTCTCCATTCATGGTGCAGTACACCCATTCTGCACTCTGGTAGTCTGGTTATCGTTATCTAACTACACGGAAGCATGGACTGGAGAAATTTTCCTTCGCAGGCTCAAAATTAACAGTGTCAAACAACAATTGGGTTGAGATGTCAACACAAGTGCGGTGGCAAAGTTTTCAACTTGAGCTTTGACAAGAGACAGGAAGAATCGCCAGCACTATCCTGTCAACATTTATGACATGGTTAAGATTTACGAAGACCATAAACAAGCATTTCAGGGGCATCACGCCTACACATAAATGTCCTCAAGTGGTTATATTATATATCTAAAACAAATGACTACACAAGGACCCTCCACCTTTAGGAAAGGGATAAGAGACAAAACAAGGATAGGCAGATTTAAGTACGTGCATGACATATTCTAAATTCTAATAGACGGTGAACTTAATGACGGGCAAATAAAGGAGTAGCTTTGCTTACTCCAAGTTGACCCTCCCAGTGAAATGTGTCAACCACTAGAATAATACAAGGAAAAATTTCAGAAATGGCAATCAGGCAAGGGCAGACAGCTCGTTCTTCCTCAATTTGAAAGATGTCGAGCGTGAAGGTTCCCCACTAACAACCTTAGTAGGTTGGTGGAGGATGACAGCAATCGGTGAAAACATCATTTTCCAGTGAGAAAAAAGGCTGGCCTCTAGAGGCCAGCGTGTGTCCATACTCCATTCATGTGTGGCAAACTATGAGATGGATGTAAGCGAAGTTTTGGACTCTTCTTGAGCCTCCTGATCTCTTCCTGTCGTGACATGGTGCATGGGCAGTTGGGCACACGATCACTCTAGTTGGGTCATACTGTCAAAGACGTTGAGCACTCAGAATAGGAAAATGGTCAAAAGGTCAGTCATGTTTCTTGAAAGGTCTCAGGGTGGATATTATGCTACACACTTGCACCAGGGTCCCCATATAGATTGGTGCAAGAATGGCTTAATCACCAACTGTATCTAGTTACAGCCTAGAGGTGAATTTGTACTAGAGGACAGAATAGTAATGCATAATTGCATATACTATTAGAAATTAAAGTTCATAAATATGAAAAGAGACTCTCCATGGACAAGTAAAATGCAGTTTTAAGAAGTGTGTACAGAATACAAAAATAAAATATGGAATGCAGATTTTCTGAAATCACGGATAACTAAAGATATAAAATGTGACAGAACTAGAAAAACAAAGAGAAAAAAGGTTACCTGAGCACAGTAGGATGCTACAGGTCATCTTCCAAGGGAAACTCGAATGCATGCTCAGCAGTCAAGAACATCTCAATATTCCTAAAAATGGTTTCAGAAATATTCAAAAGTAAAGATGATGCGGCCAGTACAAGATGCTAAAGGCAGATTCATTCGGCAAGAAAATGCAGTAGTGTTACAGGCCAGCAAGAAGATTTACAGTGTCAAAAGGGTCCTGACAACTGCTCAGATATAATATGCGGTGTTTAAGTGCAGTTGCATGAACTGCCCTTTGATCTCTCCTCTGTCTCACTTTAGAAGTTGACAACTTAAGCTTAGGTTACAAAGTATTAGTTTGAATGTGTCTGATTAGATCAATGTTTAAAAATGCGCTAGGCGGTAAGCGGGTGGAGAGTGTGCGTCTAGCGCCTAGGGCACCTAGGCGAGCCTAGGAAGTGGCCGGTGGCTAGGCGTTCTGGCCTAGGCGGTGTGTGGTTTGGAAGATTCCAGACACTGAGACACTACATGTTTATACTCAGACATAAATAACGTATGCAATGGCAATTATTTTAGTGGTGTGGAGTCAAGATGACAAAGCAAATACTCTGACCTTGAGGATCCAAATTACAAGATAGAAGCCCTATTGCATACTTTTTTATCAACAATTAAGAGTTACATGATGGAGGACGAAGATAGAAAGGTGAACTTCAGTTCTAATATGAATCAAAACAAACTTCCATGTCATCACAAGACAACCACTACACCTGGGAAAAATAAAAGGAGTAGTATCAGCTAGTTAGGCTATCTCCAGAAGCCTATTTAACAATCCGAGGCAACATCAACATAATGCTGTGTGCCATATTGTTCCTCGTTCCTGATATGTATAACTATAGAGGACAGTATCTGTGTTAAATGTATGCCACCCTATAAACAAAAAGTATTCTGTTCCACTGTCCTAGGGCTTAACACTGGATCAATCTTCAGCTGAACTATCGACTTCACCAGCATAACAGCCATCCTTCATCCACCACATATTTCCTAGTGAACAACATAGGACCACAGACCACCAAAACTTAACACCTCCGATGACAGCAATCACACAAAACCATCCAAAGAACATGCACAATCCACAATTCTACACCACAAAAAGAATACGAGATACCTAATAAGCTTAATATGTGGCCTGAGTTTGGAGAAAAGTAGTGGACAGGAATTAATGTGATGGTATGCAGAATGCAGACACATCCCTCACAACCTAATACCAAAATATAGCATAAACCACACTACCACACTACCACACTACCACAGTAGTTGATCCACGCCTACAGCGCAAGACCTCAATTTGATTATATATAAACAATACAAGTTGTCAAGAACATCGCTAATGTCAGGTTAAGAAGCTAAATTGACATGCACAACTCAAGTTTGCTAGCTGCTGAGGAGTATGCCAACCAATCACGGCTCTTGATTTCAGCACATGCCAGCCAGACCGAATTGAATTGGGAGAAGAGAGACCAAACAAATTGTAGTCTAGTACATATATGGCGATTGGTTTGATGGATCAAACCAGCTTAGGATTGATCACCTCATCGAAATCCCTGTTTTATACAAACAATACGATATTTCTATACTTTTTAACAGTGTGGTTGCGAGGGATGAGACGCGATGAATAGACATATTCAGTTCAACAAACTATTGGGCTAGGTTCTGAGCAACTGAGCTAGGATCAGATTGTACGTGCCCTCATACCACAATGCCAAACGCCCCAAAAAGGGATGAACTGGATCTAGCCGTCTAGCCGTCTATCTAGCAATGATGTGTAACATCAACCTGGTTCAAAACGAGTCGTCGAACTGGCCCCCAAACCAGCGACTTGAGAAGGCGCCTCACCTCAGTTGCCGGGGCCGCCGGGGGACCCCGTAGTAGCATCGCACGCCTCATTCGCGCCGCGGCCGTGCCTCTGGGTAGCGCCGCGGGAAGCACTTGGTGGGAATGTGGGATCCACGGGGCAAACCGGCAAAGGCCGCTCACCCTGGCGCCGGGGCGGCGGCACGACCTCCTCCTGCTGCTGGCATGCTGCTGCTGCTCTCATCCGTGCCTTCGTGGGCGGGTGGTGGCTGCCCACGGTGGGTTCGGCCATGATGGTGGTGCTTAATGGTGAATTGGGCTCCGCTTTAGCACTCGTCGCCCCCGCTCTGGAAGACGAGGCGGCCCGGTTGGGTCTTACGCTACTTGGGCCTCCCCTGGTTGGTCGAGAATTCGAGATGGAACCGGTTTTCCGGTTTAGCACGGCTGCGCAGTGTGTCACGCTCACGCTAGCTTCTGGGCTCTTTGGTCTTCCTGGGCCATGCTACTGCCTACGTCCTGAGGACAGCGCAAGGCCAACGAACAAACAGTACTGCCGGTTCACCTCCTGAGCTAACGTACGTCTCGCTCGTGGGCTAAAAGCAGCTGTCCTGCTCTCCAATCTCCGATCTACATCCAGGTATATCCGTCTCGTATTGTCGGCCTGCATCCAATCCGCTCGTACTTTCCGTTCCAGTTTATCACAACTTCGGAACGTACGTTGCAGCCTGAACTAGCGTCGTACAGAAGGGCAGCTCTAATTAACCGAGCTTGACAAATGACGCCGTCGTCCGGTACAGGAAGGAGACGCATATACATAGGGCCGTCGGCGTGCACGGCCAACTGCAGGCAGATAAACACCTCGCTTTTGGTGGAAGTGGAACGTGTGGCATGGCACGCCACGCGCATTGCCGACCATACATGCATACATCGGGTGTCAGATCGGCCGCCGAGCCCTCTCGCGCATCTTAGCCGACTGTCGGCCAGACACCACGTCCGTAACGTTTCATGCATATTGCAGGTTACATCGTTTTCTCTGTCTCTGATTCCGCTGATGTGTGCGTGCTCCATCTTTCTCTCATGTCTGGCTGCCGCCTAGGCTGGTTCGCGCAAACATCCGGAGGAATCTTTCCGCCGCTATGATTAGCGGGGTCGCCTCTGACCGTGCTTCGCAGTTCGCATGCCTTGAGCCGCCCGTGAACACTCCATCCCTGTTCTCTTTTCTTTTTCAGAAAAAATATCTCATGCAAATATATCCGCCACGACGAGAATAGTCCAGCTAGCTATCCGCTCGCCGGCTGCCCGGCTCGCCGCCGCTGTAGCGCAGGTAGCTATCCGACACTGGTGGAGAGAGGGACACATCGATCCACATGTACTCAAAACATAGATCCATTCATCCATGATATGTACAGTACAACGATCTTTATATGATACCGGTGTGTGTCTGCCCTCTGCAGTCTGCAGTCATCGGTGATATCGCTGAGCTCCTACGGCCGTACGTACGCACATTATGTTTGCATTGGTGAACGACGAAGCATCTGGCATCGATCTAGTCATCAGTGCGTGTACGTGAATGGATCTGCAAAAACCGCAAAAAAACAGTACCCGAAGCAACGGTCGAGTACGTATATGTCGTTCCAACACGTCTCGCGCTGGAAACTAGATTGGTATCTGTAGGGGATATAGCCCCGGTAGCTCACAGATCTCATTTTCGGTTATTGAGTCAGACAGAGGGCTCATCGGGCCCGTCATACCAACCCCGCCTGAGCCAGCCGAAAGCAGCGTGTCGCATTAAATGCGACGCGATGGAAAGCGGTCGGAGGATCCAGACGTGACAGGTGCACAGGACTGCCGAGCGGCGTCAGAGCGGGGGACAGTTGGGGAGTAGGCAGCACGCTGCGTCCCATCGGGGCATGCTGCGTCCGATCGAACCGTGCTACGTCCCATCGGAGCGTGCTGTACGATAGGTTAGACCCAACGGGGGTATAAATAGCAAGGGGTCCCGAGCACGGGACCCCCACGACGACCCCCACGCCACGCCACACCACGCCACGACACAACACACAGACACAGAAGCAACAAGGGTTTAGGACGTTGAATCCATTACACTCTGGAGCCCTAGCTCTTGTAATCCCTTCACTGTAACTGTCTT
>KE372766.1:253450-267361 GCA_000418225.1 Zizania latifolia | reverse complement strand
GCTGCAGCTAGCTCGATCGACAGTATACTGTTCTAATCAAGCTAGCTCCAGTACTGTGTAGTGTAGCTAATAACAAAAACAACCTAAAGCTAGCGAATGTTTTTAGGCTAGCCAGTGATTAACATGTGGATTAATATAGTAGTGTAGCTAATAACAAAATCAACCTAAAGCTAGCGAATGAATGTTTTTAGGCTAGCCAGTGATTAACAAGTGGATTAATATAGTAGTGTAGTGTGCACATGAACGAATGTCGGATGCCACCGTTTCACACGCAGTTTAATTCCTCACCTAATGCTTGTGATATCCGTATATGTTTGTGTTCGTCTAGATGTGTACGCTGTTGTCACGTTGCTTAATTATAGTTATTCGGAAAGTAAATTTGATTGGGTTTTATAGTTTAGCTGTTTTCTATAGTTAGGACAGCGAGGGGTCCGGTTTAAAAAAGCGCCCCTTGGCGACTTGGCGTACGGACGTAGTTTGATTGTTTGACTTGGCAGATGTATATACGTACACCTTCTTGCAATTCCCGGTCGATATATACACGGGCAGTGAATTGCAGCGCTACGAACGTCTTGACAAATAATATAAGAGACACCCAATATAAATTTTCATCCTGACTTTTCAGAGATTTTAGGTTTAAATTTTCTCTTAAATAAATTTTTGGTTCATAAAATTTACGGATCCTAATTTTTCCTATATCGTTCTCGTTCTCCGATGGCTCTTGTTCCTATTCTTATCGGTTTCATCAGTTGGTGATAAAAAAATAAAGAGATATAATAAGTAGAATTTATCTACAAATGATAAAAGTAAAATATAAAGAATATATGTTTAAAAATTTATTAGAGAGTAAAAAGATTTAGAAAATAATTTTTATTAAAAGAACTCCCACTATAATACCCAGGCTGTATTTTAAGCCGATCCTCCAATAATATCACACTGTAACCCTGCCGGCCTAACAACGTCAGTCGTCGCGTGCGATTTGACGCCTGCTTGGCAAATCGATCAGGGATAGCGGGGGGGGGGGACATGAAAAGATTGTAAAATCACCCAAAACCAGAGAGACATACGTTTAATTATTGCGCACCAGAAACCAGGGACGCACGTTTAATTATTGTGAGTGATTTTGTCTGGATCGATCTTCACGAGATGGCACGTATAAACAAATAACACACACAAACTGTCGGTTACGATATATGATTAGTGATTTTCTCGCACGTTGAATTGGTTGGCCCTGCTGCTATCTGTGGTCATTTGGGCTAATACATCACCTTCGTTCCCTTAAAAAAACAAGGTGTAATTTCGAGACATATGTTAAAACTAAAACAGTTCTAATAGCTTATAGCTCGACACATCACATCTGGAATGCTTCGGTGTGGATAGGGCCGGGCTGGGTTTCACTCGGGTCAAAGTACGTGCTGCAGAGGTCTGCCACGTTATGGCTACCGGGCCATCTGGGTCGGGCCAAAATTGGGCTGGGCTTGAGCTTTTTATCCTTAGGCTACCTACAAGCTACTCCAACTAAGAAAACATGGACATATTGATCCTTGCAAATCAAATCCGTTCGGGTGAACCCTAGCTACGTTTAGTTCAAAACCGCCGATTTACGCAAAGGAAATAATCATTGGTTTTTTGGCCAGTGTGTGTTGATACAGATAGTTGATTAGAACAATCTAAATATTCTAGGATGATTTTTATATCGTTAAATAATATATCAGATATAATAAAAAATAATATGTCAATTTATTAAATGAGAAAAGATTATGAAACTATGTTTTACATAAGATCTAATTCTACATAATATTTAAAGCAGGATAAGAAATGGGTAATATTAAATTAGTAGTTGTACTGAGATAGATAGATCTAAAAGTTTCTATGTTACATGAAAATATAAAAACTAAACATTGAGTTTAGCGTTGGAACTGCCGTGTATGAACGTAAATTCTGGGTGTGCAGCTTAGTCAATAAAGCTACCTCTAAACAATCCGTGTGTCCGCAACCATTATTTTGCTTTAGGATCGGAATGAGCGCACGTGAATTGCTGCTAGTACTCGAGTTCGAGCTGTACCTGCAGAACCGCGTCGAACAAGAGGCTGGCCGGCCGGCCGGCCGGGGCAATGATTGACAGGGGAGAACGCGCTGATGCACGCTAAAACAACGCGCGTACTTTGCTCTTGCAAAGTTGCAATTAAACGTCGCCACCTTTACATTAGATTGTTCCTATACTCACACACCCGTGTCTAAATTGTCCCGTCACCGTCGACGTACGTACGACATTCGAAGAACTATATTAATCGAAATCATGCTAATTAAGCTAACACGACGGCACACAAAAAATTTCCAAGGGAGTTGAATTGAAGGCCGAGACGCCCATACGCGATCGAGGTACGACGTCGAAGACGGCGGCGGCATTATAGCAGTAGCTAGCCTAGCAGGAAAGATCCACGGTTACGTGCGTGCGTGTTTGACTGCTTGCCATTAATTCGATTATTCGAATGTTGCGAACTCGATCAGGTCTCCTGTTTAGCCTTTATTATCTACTTGTACCTAACCTGCAGGGGCTCGATGGGCCGGGAGTTGATGGGAGAGAAAATGGCAAGCGCGCTACTACATACGCTGCGTACGTGCGTGGACCTTAGTCAAACTGGGAACTCAAAATGCACAAGAGTTTTTCTGCTATACCATTCATGCACACTTACACGCCACAACATATGCACAATTGCACACCAAGCCAATCTAGACCTAGCTAATTGACGACGCTGGGAATAAATCAAGTTTGATATAAAGTTGCATATATATGATATTTTTGAACTTTTTTACTATTATTGCAGGGACTGTTTTGATGGAGATCGAATTCCAGTAGCGATCCATGGCTCACCAGCATCGAACACAGTTAGCAGCCCACCGAGCAAGAGAGATAAGAAGATGCAAATGTTGTCTTTGGTGTCTCTAGTGGAGACTAGAGAACTTAGGAATTGTCAATCTATTCATATTACTTACCTATTTTCTTTTTATCTCTAATTGCATTTGAACGGCTCAGATCACTTTAAGATTCATATTTTCCTTGGCCTTTTCTTTGGAAGCCCAAAATCCTAGAGAGTCATACGAAAAGTTATCGTGGATCAAATTACTTACGTGTTTAGGAGCCCACACGATGAAAAATCATTGTCCAACCCATGTCACTTCTCTGGGCAAAGGGCCCGCGCATGAGGAGACTAGAAAATTTTCTCCTTGCTCGCATCGTTCACTATCCACCGCCGCCGCCATCGCCTCCCCTCGCACAAGCAGTCGCAGCCACCTCTAACCTACCATCGTGATGTCATGGTTGTCCTCCCTCGAGATCTCGACGACATAGCTGCCAGCGACAACATGACTACCTCTCCTAGAGTGTAGAGGTAAGTCTACTCTTTTTTTCCCCTTTTGATCTCGATGACATAGTTGCTAGCAACGACATGACTACCTCTCCTAGAGGGTAGAGGTGAGTCTACTCATGTTTTCCTTCGGCAAGAGGCCGACGAACAGCTCGACTTTCCTCTTTTTCCTCCTAGGTTCTCCTGCCATCAACAACATCTCTTCGGTGAGCATGCTGCTCTTCTTTCTTTCTCGAATTTGGTTTCTTCTCCCCATATCTCCTCCCACTAAGCTCCAAATTTTTGTAGATCTCAGCAGATCCAATGGCTCCTCGTGTTATAATAGTTATATTTACTTTAAGAGCAATGTTGTAGTCCAGTTTGAATATTATTTTGATGAAATTCTTTTGGCTGTTTTGTCCTATAATTGCCCTTGACTGGTTGTTCCAAATGATGTAGGAGATTTCCTCCCATGTAGAAATACTTTCTACTACAAGAGATCGAAGGGGATGCATGTGTCACAGGGAGTATCCCCATGTGTGGGAGCTATTTCATTAAGTTTTCTTCCCTAGTTTCCAAATGAGCCCTACATGTTACTCCAAGATCCTTCCATTCATGCATCACCGCCACACCTCACCTTCTTCCCCAGACATCTCATCGTCTTCCTTATTGGTGTCAGATCTACCAGTCACCTCCAAAACATCATCTCTCCTGTTCAACCACCCTCTCTGCATCAGTCCCTCTTATGCTAACGACCTCCCATGCTCTCATCTTTCTCAGCTCCCTAGCGTCACCACACCTAGGGGTGAAGCCTTGTTGCAGCTCATGGGTGCAAACATTCTCCATTAAAAATTTCAGTTATTATCTCGATCAATATCTTGACCTTGCATATATCTTTTAAGTCTAATACAGTGCATTTCTTACATCCCAACCAGCAACTAAGTTAAGAAAGTCAGCCATCAGACTAATTTTACATCATCTCTGTTTTTCTCTAGCTTCAAACTGGTGTTCATACTAGAGCTCACTGGTTGCTAGTGTCAAGATATATGTGCTGCTTGAAACTACCATTATTATCGTCACTAGTTAGTTCGCCCTTCTCAGTTCCCCTAAAGTACCTAGATCACTGTGAGAGGATAGTGGAAACCAATGTGGGCTTTGGCCTCCTCAATTATTGTGCAATTGCATATAATTGAAATTGCATGCTATTGGTAGTAACATTTATATGATTTTACTAATCCAAAGTTTAAGATAGTCTTCCTTTATATTGTTTTGGCCCCTCAAATTTTTACTCCGAGCTCAGCCACTAGCCTAGATGTTGAAGAAGTATGCCAAACCTTTGCATTGAGATCTAAAGCCAATAGCTGACCAAGATTTTTCGACAAACTACGAACATGAGAAATAATACCTTCAGGATATCTCTAATTACTTAATACTATATCTCGTAGGTTACAGTAGGCAGTTTTTTTCCTAAATTCCAAAAATATCGTGTGCGTGGCATCTCGTGTGTGCACACGCGCCGCAGAGCGGCAAGTGTGTGCGAGCCTGCGAGGCAGATGTGGTAAGCTCCGGCGCTTAGTCGGTGGACCCAATCCACAGCTGCTTGACGACACCGCTCAGCTGCGTGACCATTCTCCCCTCTCTCTCCCATCAACTGTATGTACTCCCTCTTTCTACTACCCCTTATTCTCTCTGTACATTAAACTTTACATTTCTATCTGTACATGTGAATCCTGAATTTCTAATACGTATGTACGTACGTATGCGTGGAGTAAACGAGCTAGAATTCTAGAAAACGATCGATGTGTCCTGAACACACCTTAATTATTCAAAGGTTGTTTAAAAATATAGCAGAAGAGCATATAGTAGTGTGAAAAAGAGGAGGCAAAAGGGGAAGAGAGAGAAAAGTTTGACAAGGAGTTGAAAGAAATCAGACAACAACCTTCTTAGCCTCCTCCATGACCTCCTCTCTTCTCCACTAGCTTCTTCTCCCCTTGCTATGAGTTCCTAGTAGACCAGGACTAGAGCAAGAGCAAGCAAGCAAGCAAGAGTAGCAGCATGCAGCAGCAGTAGGGACGACAGGGGCCGGATAGAGAGGTATGGAGAAGAAGCTAGGAAAGCTCTCGTTTTTTGCTTTGGATGTTTAGTTTATATACGTCTGGGCGTGGGTGTTTGTGAGCTTTTTCTTTGTTTTTGAGTGCAACTGTTTGTTTGGATTTCCCTGCGCACTTTGTTCTTTTGTTTATCTCGGATGAGCCCTAACCCTTTGGAGTTTTTCACCGCTTCTTGTCGATTCCTTTGTTGTTTCGGATCGATTCCAAGCACATACTTACATATGAGATAGGTATGCCTCTCCCTTGAGTTTCTTCCTTTCTGTTCATCTCTTTTGATTGTGTCCCCCCCTCCTCCTTTTGAGATAGAACCTTCTGACATCTTCTTGTCTTTGCGTGCTAGAACGATGTGTAGTGTCAATCTTGATTCTTGCTTGAGTTTGTTATTGCCATGTCTCACTTGGAAACTACAGTTTCTTGCAGCGAAGGGAAATCAAGAAAACAAATTAAGCTACGAGTACTGCAAGCCAAAGGGCGCCGCCTACAAGAAGGGAAAAGATTCCCGGCTGTTCTTGAGTAAATCTGAGAGTGGCCATGGCGTCCAATTCATCAGCGGCGGCTGTGGCAGCGCTATTTGGAATTAGGGATGGCGACCATGAAGACCAGATTAAGCCGCTGCTTGCGCCGCACCAGCACCAGCACCAGCACCACCAGCCTCCTGTGGCGCCGCCCTCCAACGCTGCCTCGGCGGTTTCTGGGGCGGGGTCGGCAGCTGGTCAACCGGCCGCGGCGCCGCCGCCAGTGAAGAAGAAGAGAACCCTACCAGGCAAGTCATGCATGCATGCGCGCATAACATCCGTCGATCTCCATGCTGATCTTTGCCTCGATTTGTTGGGAGCGAGTTTGCTCAGTGACAGACAGACAGCTAGCCCCGTCAGACATCTAGCTACTACTCCAAGATTCATTCAGTTTAATTTTATTTCTATCTTACCAGTTTTTTCAGTGATTGTTTCTTGATTTACAAAATTTTGATTCACGTGCATAATGTCTTTTTTTGAAATGGATTCTGTATGCTAGCTCACAGTCCAAGATTTGGTTCTGTTGGGTTTGAATTACATGAAATGGTCCTATATCTTCTTCAGATTCTAATTTCTATCTCTTCTCTGCTTGGTCAATTGAATTTTCTGCAAACCTGGATGATAATCGCCAGTGCTACTTCATTTAAAGCTTGTAGTCTCACCTGAATGAATAATCTTAAATTCAGGTGAAGGGTACAGTGCACACAATTATTTCTTGGTTTTTCCACCTTTTTCTCATTTGTTATTTAGAAACCTTACTTTTCAGTAGATAGAGAGTGTTGGTTCCTCAATTCATTCTTCTTTATACTACAGTAAAGTTCCTTGAAATAATTAATCACCAGAATCTAATCATTAATAAAAATTAGAGATTTTTTTGGGCAAGGTTCCATATACATGAGCTGTTCTCCTCTTCCTTTCTCTTACCAATCATGAAAGATGCAAAATACGGGCCATGACATATGCACGGCCAATGTCAATTCGATCCATTGTTCCCTACATACCTGTTGCTGCAAATTATTTCTCTTTTGCCTCCTTCATAGTCTCATGCAAATATTCTCCCTCCTGTAATTAAGTTGCCTTAATTTGTCGCCTGCCTATCCAAACTCAAGGAAAAATAATTAATATTCCCCATATTAAGACTACACTGTATATTTGGTACTACCCTCCTACCACCGTTGGAAATTATCCATGCATTCCTAATCTATCACCACAATATCACTCCGATTGGGCAGTTTTCATGTGTCAAGAAACATGCATGCATTCTGTTCATCAGCCATAATTTTTTTACCAGTAGTTTGGCAGGTACTCCTCTAGCTCTCCACCTCGCTCTCCTAATCCACACAAAATATTAACCACCGTACACCTATCGATCTAACCATGCATATGCATGTCACTCAACATTTCTGCAGGTACCACATATGGCATCATCTAATTAATACTTTTGCACTGGGAAAGCTAACTAATATAATTAATCAAATAATTGGTGTTTGTATATATGGCTGCAGATCCAGACGCGGAGGTGATCGCGCTGACGCCCAAGACGCTGATGGCGACGAACCGGTTCGTGTGCGAGGTGTGCAACAAGGGGTTCCAGCGGGAGCAGAACCTGCAGCTGCACCGGCGAGGCCACAACCTGCCGTGGAAGCTGAAGCAGAAGAACCCTTTGCAGGCGCAGCGGCGGCGCGTGTACCTCTGCCCGGAGCCGACGTGCGTCCACCACGACCCCTCCCGCGCGCTCGGCGACCTCACCGGCATCAAGAAGCACTTCTGCCGCAAGCACGGCGAGAAGAAGTGGAAGTGCGACAAGTGCTCCAAGCGCTACGCCGTCCAGTCCGACTGGAAAGCCCACTCCAAGATCTGCGGCACCCGCGAGTACCGCTGCGACTGCGGCACCCTCTTCTCCAGGTACGTACACATGTGCATCGTATTTTCTGATCACTTAGTTTCTCCGCGTTGCAATTTTTTCGATAATGGAATTCAATCCAGTCTCTCTCTGTCGTGAGTTAAGTTGCATTTTTTTCGATAATGGAATTCAGTCGTCGTCTACGTTACACTTGCATGCATGTGGCGACGATGCTTCTCGGAGAAGGTGAAGGTGAAGGATGGATAGATGAGTTAGCTATAGCCAGCAAAGAATGTTTAGTAGTGCGTACGTACTAATGGTAACTTATGGTAGTACTACGTCCAGGGTTAATTAGGGTTTTGTCAATTTGTCTTGGTCGAGCTGGCTGGCTAGCTGCTGGCACTAGTACTTTAATTAATCTGTTCACGAGGGTTAATCGCCAGTGAGAGAGGAGCATCATGAACGTCGTCGTACGACGACTGTATTAGGGAGGAGATCGAAGGGCATGTGTTAGGGTTGGCCGGGGGCGACACCACTGCTCACACGTGATCTCTTGCCACTGTCTTGCTATTTGCTAATGCAAATGTTCCAACGCTTTTTGTGCTGGCGTGCATCTGTCATACATCGTCAAGCTTCTGGCTGAAAAGGCCTCCCCGTCTTTTCCCTCGCAGATGGCCTCTCACAGAGTATGTACACGTACACACGTCACAGGCAGAGTATATATGCCAGTATGTTACATATGCGTCGTTGCATGCATGTGTGTGTTACACAGCATGCTACATTCGCCGTCACTAATTAACTGGTTAATTAATCTGCATCGAGCTGCCACGCATGTAAGGTAGCCCTAGCTAGGCTAGCTAGCCTGGTGGCATTCTTATGCATATGTGTGCATGCGTGAGCTGTCTAGCTAGATAGATGCGGTACGTGCAGGGCCTTAATTTCGTTGGCCGTGTCAGAAGATGAGCCAGGCCTGCAAGTTCACGCTTCACGGCTTAGCTTTCCCTTGGATACGTAGTACGTACGTGTACGGTGTACCCCTGCTCCGCTCCAGGCCCTCACATCTCACATGCACGGATGGGTGCAACTCTCTCTCTCTCTCTCTCTCTCATGCAATTCAGGAGGAGCAGGGAGATTTTTTTCGATTGGGTACATTAACAAGCAAATGGAAGATGGAAGATTGGTTAAGATGTGAGATGGAAGATTTAATCTCCTCCAGGCACGCATGGTCTCTGCATGCAGAATCCTAAATCCTAATTCTAGCATCAATAATTAATAATTTTTATGCAATGGCCAGTGGAGGTCGTAGCACTGTATGTAGTTCGTCCTATACATGTAGGCTTTTGTAGCTTTGCAAGTGTATATTCTTTCTTGGGAATTGAGCATTTGCAAAGTCTTCTCATGTCTCTTGGTGAGTTGGCGTATGCGTGTGTTCTCTCCCATGGTGATGACTAACATGTCTACTATACTAGAAGTTGATTTTGTTTCCCCAGCCTTTTCTCCTTGGAAGCTTCCTGATTCTATTCATAACCTATATATCGGCATGATATATATCTGTCTACCCTTTTCTAGCCTCGTTTTCATCCCTGATTGACATGATTTTCTGGGATCTCGAGCTGAAACTGAGTGTGATAGAAGTGAAACAAACAGGCTTTAGTCAACCCCACACTTGAAACCCAGTACACTATATTGAAGAGTTAGATTTTTTTTTGAAGCAATTGAAGAGTTAGATATGGATTTTAGGTATGAAAGAGCGCATATGCTTCCGTCTTATTCATGAATTAGTTTAAATAATCATGAAAATTGACAAAGTAGGTTATTGTGTCATATGTAACTGCACTAACATTCAAAGTCCCGAAATCCGGTGGTGCAATAGGGAATAATATAGACGTACTTTTCATGGTCTCTTCATATATAGATCGATTTTGAACTTTCATTTTTGTGGAGTGATAGGTGGTGACACCATAATTTGTGCAGCCAAATTGTCGGAGTTTTCACAATTATTTGGATTATTTACATGAAACAACGGTACACATCATTAAAGGCTTATAATACTTTCTCAGGAATTATACAAATGAATTAAGAGATAAATTCATTTCACACAATTGTTTGTTAACGACAGAATTTAATTGTCTCCTAAAAAAGTTCTTAGGATTTGTTGAAATGCAAATAGTTCTTGAATAATTAACCCCATTCTTCCATCGCGCGTTTTAATTAGATTGCATTTTTTGCACGGGCTTTTAATTGGACAGTTATGCTCAACTCTCTTTAATTGTTACCATTAGGATGCATGGCAGTATTTTTTTTCAGAAACTTAAGTATGGATGCGATAGTTTATAGAATATCAGCATCAGATTCGCATGGATGCATGATATGACGCAGCAAATATTGCAGCTGAGCACAACTTCACGTGATTTCTGTATCAGTCTCAATACTGTAGCTAGCAACACTGCCCGCCCTTCACTTTGCATCGTACATTTTCACGTGCAAACTTGTGTTGCACGGACAGTTTCTCAGTACATTGCACTTGCATGCATGTGTACATACAGGAGGGACAGCTTCATCACCCACAGGGCCTTCTGCGACGCCCTCGCCCAGGAGAGCGCGCGGCTGCCACCCGCCGGCCACCACTACGGCTCCACCAGCGCGGCCAACATGGCGCTCAGCCTCTCCCAGGTCGGCTCCCACCTCGCCTCCACACTCCAGGACGCGCACGGCCACCACCACCACGCCTCTCCGGAGCTCCTCCGCTTCGGTGGCAGCGGCAGCGGCGGGGGCGGCGGCGGGACCATGTCCGCTCGCCTTGACCACCTCCTGTCGTCGTCCAGCGCCTCCGCTTTCCGACCCCTGCCTCCTCCACAATCGTCGGCGCCGTTTCTCTTCGGCGCGGCCCAGCCTTTCGGAGACGGCGACGGCAGTGGTCCCCACGCCTTCTTGCAGGGGAAACCGTTCCACGGCCTCATGCAGCTCCCGGACCTACAGGGGAACGGCGCCGGCGGTCCGTCGCCAGCGGCTCCGGGTCTTTACAACTTCGGCTACATCGCCAACAGTGCCAACAGCTCGGGTACTTCCAGTCATGGCCACGTGAGTCAGGGACACATGACTAACACTGATCAGTTTAGCGAAGGAGGAGCAGGAGGTGGAGGTTCAGAGACTTCGGCGGCGGCGCTTTTCAGCGCTGGCGGAAACTTCTCCGGCGGCGACCACCACCAAGTCGCACCTGGTGGGATGTACACGAATGACCAGGCCATGATGCTGCCGCAGATGTCGGCGACCGCGCTGCTCCAGAAGGCAGCGCAGATGGGATCGAGCGCGAGCGCGAACCCGAACAGAGGCGGCTCCTCCGTGTTCGGCGGCTTCGCGGGCTCGTCCTCGCCGTCCATTCCGCATGGGCGGGCGCCCATGGTAGACCAGGGGCAGATGCACCTGCAGAGCCTGATGAACTCGCTCGCCGGCGGTGGTAACGCCGAGCACGGCATGTTTGGCAGTGGCAGCATGATTGACCCGAGGTTGTACGACATGGAGCACGAGGTGAAGTTTAGCCCGGTCGGCGGGGGCGGCGGCGACGTGACGAGAGACTTCCTCGGCGTCGGCGGCGTCGGCTTCATGAGGGGGATGCCGATGGCGAGAGCGGAGCACCGTAGCGGTGGTGGCAGCGACATGGGCTCATTGGAGGCCGAGATGAAGTCGGCGTCGTCGTCCTTCGGCAGGATGCAATGATCTTATATGGAAAGATCATATATACAGACTGTGCATGGAACATGCATGCATGCATGGCGAGAGTAAGTTATTTGCAGGTTGCTATACAATGTTAAGTTGTGACTTGTGAGTATGAGGTTGCATGCATCCATGCAAAGGATAAAGCCAGCTTTAATTTGATGATACATGTTCAGAGACATGGTGAGCACGAAGGGCTTCTCCTAATCTCTCCTACTAATGCATGAAGCTAGATCAACAGGAGTCATGAGACATGAACTAAAGTACTTCAGTCGGCGTTACCACAGCTGCTACATATATAATATTTTGTTGCTGATAGATCCTGCTAAATTTCATTTGAGAAATAGATCTTGGCATCTTGCTAAATGTAATTGGGTTAATTATACTGGAGGGATAGTTGCAATGAGTTTGTATTATCCTTTTTTTGTTGTGAGACGATTAAGGTCGTCGCAGCTAGGTCTGTGGGGGATAATGAGACTTAATTGGCCCTACTGATCTTTTCCATTTCTTGCCCTCTTTCAATTCTCCAGCTTACGATCTGGAGCAAAAATATTGTTCTTGCAATCAGTTAATCATATACGGTCCAGATGTGTTTCATATTGGAGATGTGTCCAGTCACTATTTTGTCTTTTGTAGGCCTGTAAACAATATTGTTTTGCTAATATAACCTCAGATTAAGAACAAGAATAAACCTGTTAACAGCGATAATAGATGTTGCCTTCTTTCATCTTTGTGTTTTTGTTTTATTTAGAGGAGAAACAAACTATCGCGCGTATAAAAAATGATTCTAAGTGTTTCCATATACTACAGCTAATACATTTAGGATATTATTGTCCATATATCTGAGAAATAATTCCACAGCACTTTCTCATTTTCTCTAGTTGTCTATGATGTTTTGGACAATTATGCCTTTGTGGTTTTGATTATTAAATTAGTTTCTGCAATACCAGTTACCCAATTACCAAAAGGATATTTCCGGAAAAAATTTCAAAAAAGGGGTCGAGGTACGCATGAAGTTAGTTATTGATTGATATGCATTGTAATAACTATGTTCCCGAAATAAATATTTTCCTCACAATTTATCAGAGAATCTATATTATCTATTAGTGATATTATTATTATTATTTTGGGATTTGAAGGGGCTTTCAAAACGGAATGAATTTCATGGTATCAAAGCAATATAATATTGGTGTTTTGTTTATGATTTTGTTAAAAGTTAACTTAAAATTAAAGCTGCGTCTAACCGTATTAATATATTAGGCAAATTTTATGGTACACCAAAAATATTGTGGACCGTCTATTTATTTTGATCTAATGGTTAGAATTAAAGATGGTGTCATATTACCTCCTAGGAGGTAATAGATCAGTCTTGATTTTTCTGCGCAGACTTTTCAATTTTCTGCGATAACTTTTTAATTTTCTGCACATACTTTCTAATTTTCTGCACTGACTTTTCAATCATCTGCCGGTCACCAAGTATTTTTAATTTTAATTTATTTTTAATCCTAACTAAAATCAATGGTTTAAATTAATCTTAAGTATTACCTTTTGAGAGGTAATAGGTGTACTGTAACAGAGGTCATATATTATTCCACCTAGCTTTCGAATGAAAACTCAACTTCCAACTTAAGTGCATCATATAACGGAAAATTTAACAATTTACCACCCTTAAGAAGTGCGTCTAATTATTTGTCACTCTGGCTCACTGTCATAGACTCAGGTGAACCCACATATCAGCTACATATGTGGTAAATAATTGAATAGCACTCACATAAAAATGGCAAATAGTTGAATTTCCATCGTATAACTCAACTAGAAGTGTTGGATTTTTTAAAATCAATTTCCATCCCAAGTTTCAAGAGACTTTCTACCTCGGGATTTGTGGTTTCAAACGAGGGGCGTTTCTATGTTTGTGTTTGGCGGGTGCACCAGACACCGGGTAGACGGGTAACACATATACATCTACTTGTTTTTAGTAGATACATTAATTATAATATTACGCATTGAACACCAACTGATATTTTTTTCCGGTTCGTCACTGTTTCAAACAGCATTATATTCTGCAACAGTAAGAAAGAGCTAGCTCTCCCTACCCTGTGCTGGCGATCGAGGATACACTATGCAGCACATACACCGATCCTCAGTCGTCAGTACAGTGAGATATTTTATAATTTATCATCGTCAAAAAATTGTTTTACTTTTTGAGCCAGCAACCTCAGGGATAACCATGAAATAGCGAGACCATGCAATGCATGTATATGCCAGATGAGACCAATGAGAGGGATCGGAGGCGTTTTGTCCGCTGCTTAATTTAATCGGTCCACTGCTAGACTTGCTACACCATGAACCGTGTGGCGCACGGCGTATACAGGACGTGACAG
>KE372766.1:233325-247005 GCA_000418225.1 Zizania latifolia | reverse complement strand
AAGAATTAGTCCTGGTTGAGTTTCCACCCAGGACTAGATGGGTGTATTAGTGTCGGTTGAATAACCGGTACTAATGTGTCACCTCTTTAGTCCCGAATGGATAATATCGGATCAAAAACCGAGACAAAAGGAGGTTTACAACCGATACTAATGACGTGTTCTGTAGTAGTGATCGGATTTATTGTTACATGTATGATATTATTGTTTATTTACCTTATGTTGTTATATATTTAAACTTTGTGATATGCCCATATTCATGTAGTCGTATAGTTTAATGCTATGCAATCTACTAATGTTGTTACATACTTATATATATGTAATCGGATATTGTCAAACCATAGATACCCGTTACCCATATGAGTATGGACGTGAAGTTATATCTATGCATTGGTATGCGTTTCTTAATAAGTATAATTTATCATGATAGGTACAAGTATGAAGATTGTGTGGTACCCACTGAGTACAAACACACTGTCATCCCTAAGTGTAAAACTAAGTTTGTGTGGTAACCTAGCAAATGTAGAGTGCACAGGTAAAGAACTTAGTTGACTAGGAAAATGTACCACTGTGCTCTATAGGACAGTAGATCATCTGCATGCGCAGACAAGTTATTTGGAGTTGTATCTTCAGAGCTGAAGAATAAAGATATGATGAATCGAAGCACACTTAGAACTGTCTATAATCGGAAATAATTATAAAATCAATCTCAACACTCGACATCATTTTGGCAAAGGTGAGCTAAACAGCTGAAGCGTAGTCACGACAATGCAATTCTATCTAGATCTAGAGTTCTGAAAGTTTGGATTCTATGTACCAGAAGCCAGCAAACCAATAATTTTGTCCAAGACAAGAGGCCAATGACACTTATGAGTCAGGGTACATATCCTGCTAGTAATTTTTACAATTTAGATCTTTTTTAAAACTTATTTTGTAAATAGACCCTTAAAAAAACTTATTCTAGGACTAGACCTAAAGCTCGACGTCAATGCCATTAGCGTCGAGCCTTAACATGTTGGCGTCAGAGTCATTGGCGCCAACCTTCGGTCCGTGTTGGCTGCTGGATCTAACGTGGCAAGAGAGGTCGGCATTAGAGGCGTTGGCGCCAACCTCAGAAACAGCTACATACTAGCACTCAAAGCAATTGAAAGTATGTAGTAGCCCAATGGAGGAGACCACTTAATATCAAAAAGAGGTCATAGGTTTAAGTCATGGCACAAAATAATAATTCAACTTATTTTTCTTTTGGTCGTAAAATATTTATATTTATGTAAATAAGTTTCTAACTTAATATTTTAATTTAATACTTATCATATTATTTAGTGTATTTATACTAAATTATGGTGCAAATTTAATAATTATTTACTTAATTATATTTTTTTTTCTGGATTGCATAAGTAAAAAAGTTAGAAACTTATTAAAATATTAAATAATATGATAAGTATGATTAGTTTTCAAAAAAACTTTAGAAAATGTTTAGTGCATTTTTTACTCAACTAAATAATATTTAGTGCAAATTTACAGGACGTAAAAAACGTTAGAAAATATTTAGTGCATTTTTTCTTAACTAAATAATATAATAAGTATTAAATTAAAATATTAAGTTAGAAACTTATTACATAAATATAAATGTTTTATGACCAAAAGGAAAAAATCAAAGGGAAAAAAGTTGAATTATTATTCTATGCCATGACTTGAACCCATGACCTCTTCTTGATATTAAGTGGCCTCCTCCATTAGGCTATGAGGTTGGTGCCAATGCCTCTAGCACCGACCTCCCTTGTCACATTAGATCCAGTAGCCAGTGTGGATCGAAGGTTAGTGCCAATGACTCTGACGCTAACCTGTTAAGACTCAGCGTCGATGGCATGGACGCTGAGCTTTGGATCTACTCCTGAAATAAGTTTTTAAAAAAGATCTAAATTGTAAACAATGCTGCATATCCTACAGGTGATGGGCCGAGAACCGCAGTGACTGAACTCAGCTTGTCCAAATTGTTACTTTATTACATTTCATCGATGATACGTGTTGGAGGTAGATCATATATATCCATTTGATAATTAACAGATAGATAGCGAAGATCACTAACAAGTATGAAGACCACATACATGTGACAAAGATTAATGACGATGTCCAAGACTAAAGATAGGTGGTGAAGATCAGCAACGATGGAAATAACTTCGATAGGTGGCGAACACCCTGACAGGTGGCAATAATCATTGAGGAAGTGTAGGCCCTCGACATCTATAGGCATTTAGCAAGCCAAAAAGGTATATGTGACCGTAATAAAGTTGTCTATGGTCTAGGATATCAAGATCCAGGTGGATATATCCATTTAAATATATAGATCTATTAGGCAATGTTGACTCGTAGACCTATGACGTAAACACTTATAACTACCTGAAGAGCAATGTAAAATCCTATAACTAAAACCTAATCCTATAAATAAGCCCTTAGGTCATTCTATAAGCGTGCCAAGACCTCTGGTTGATGGTGGTAGTTCGGCTAATGTCATCTTCGCTAGTACTTTTCGCCAGATACATCCCCAAGCATTGAATCCATCCGGTTGTCATCCTACTTCGACAGAGCCATCAAGCCATCACCCAAATTCAGCTTACGGTGTCTTTTGGCGAAGGGGATAATATCTGTTTGGAGCTCATCACATTCGACATCGTCAACATCCCACACCAGTTCAATATCATACTAGGGCGGTCCACGTTAAAAAAGTTCGAAGCAGTAACACAACAACAATATAATTTGAGTAGCCATGCTGAAAGAGGATAGATTTTCAACAGTACTAGTTTTGATAATGTAGCAATCAACGAGTTCACTGTCGATTGATCACATCACCAGGATTAAAAGCACACGGCACACTGCACGCTCGCGCGCACTCTCAATTCAATAGGTCGTTAAGTCGAGATAACAGGGGACGAGTCAGAGGTTTTACCCCATTCATATTCAGCAGATTCCCAGATTTAGCAGTAAAACATGACACGCTTCACATTTTCCTTCAGATCAGGAAGAGGTCTAACAGCAGGTCTAACAGCAACATTCCCGGCAGCCCTAGTACTGCGTGCACCAGGAGGGGGGCCGCCACCGTGGCTTGGCTGGGCACCGCTCGCCATCGACCCACTGTCGGAAGTATCCGGTTCCATGTAAAACCGAGCTCGAAATGCCAAAAGATGAGCATAGTATGCAGGAGGTACTGCAGAAAACCAATCCAATGTAAGAATACGTCACACCGAGGAATCAATATCTTTCCACATCAACCAGGTCAAATAGAGTGGAAGTTTTGGGTAATCCGCTTACCAATTGATACAGAACGGGTGCACCTTGCATAGCTGCAATGACAGGGTTACAGGGACAATGGTTAGCTCGCTAGCCATGTGATGTAAATATTGAAATGTAATGTCATGACAGTAAATTACGTGTAGCACAAGTTGTTTGTCAGAGTTTGCAAACCATCAGCAGTGAATTTGTTCTCATCCCACAGAACATGATAATGTACAGGGCGGCTTGTTCCCTGAAATACGGTGAAGTAAAATCAAGTTCAATTCATCTTGTAAAGAATGCTTATTTGTAACTATACAAAAGCTGACCTGAATGCCAGCATGGCTACATAGGTAGAAATCAAACTCAGTAGGATGGCATATATTTGAATCAACCACAGTTCCTGAAACAAGATATTGTGAAATTTACTTCACATAAAGAGCAAATGTGCCCATCATAGGGTTGAGAAGCTATACAGAATAATTAAAGGCAACAAATTACCTGGAAGTATATTTCCACTTTTGTCAACAGTGCGACGGTCCTTGTGGTTATTAGCAAACAACCGTGTATGATGACGCTTCTGGACCACCACAAAGGTAACAGGTGGCTGATAATTGGCTTCCAAAGATGCGCAGGCCTAGGTTTATTGAATTAAATCGTCACGCAAGACTTGGGAGTGATAACTGAAGGGTGAAAACAACATAGACAATAAACTCACCTTTCTAATGGCGTCAAGCTCATAAAACAGAACCTAGTGAAACTGTCCTTCACTAACACCATCCCTAAAAATAGAGATGTTAAATACTTCAATATGTGGGTAATGGTACCAACTGGATATGCTCAAACAATTAATTACCTGTAAAATATAATCCTTTGGGGCTTATGTCCAGTGGCCTTATTGAAAGAAATGAGAAGCTCTCTGCATATTTAAAGAATTTATATATTGTACATCAATTTTCAAGAAATATTCAGATGCTAAAAGTGAACAAGACCCTATATACCTTATCATTCCACCGCTTACAGTCCCTCTTTGGGGATCATTCCATACTTTAAAAAGATCTTGTATCAACTCCTGACGATGGGCTTGTGCACTAACTAATCCGGCATATTTAGTGACTTCAGGCCAATCTTGAGAAGCAACAACCTGCATGAAGCATGAAATCGCCATAAACAATCAGAAGGTCATGTGAAACATGAAAAAGATACTCAGGCATTGCTGCCTTATGTGGAAAAGGCAATCGTTCACCAAAAAATATAAGTTCTATAATACGATAATAAGGAGAGAGTGTAGCATTAGATTGAGAAACTATGCACTTACAGCTGCAATGGAAGGGCTAGAATCTTCTCCAGGTTGAGGATGGGTAACGTCAGCACCAAATATGATAGTTGGCCTATCACTAACAAGGGGAATTCTCCCTGTCAAAGGATCATGAAGTACAGTATTTCTTCCTCCCACCTATAAAATTATGGGAATATAAATTACTACAAAACAAAAGGTAAAAAAACTACATGATCAGGCAAAAAGCATTGGTAGAACATTTCAAACCTTAACATTGATTTTGAGGGCCACATTTGCCAAATACTGCTTGCTCATCTTAAAAACATGTTTCATAAGACAGCATTGTGAAACTAATCCAAGATCTGTCTCACATATTCTTTTGAGATCGCCTGAGGAATGACAAGAATATTAATAAATATTTTGAGTATATAATACTCAAGTGTTGTATTGAAATAAAAAGGCATACCATAAAGAGAACCATTATTGTCAGGCAATATTGCAATCAGCAGGTCAAGCTCCTTGCCCTTTGGTTTCAGTATATTCATGGCATCTTGATAGTGTGCTTTGAGCGCTCTTTCTACATGTTCAGGTCTCGAAGTTAATGGAGGAAGCACAGGATCGATTGAGAAGTCCTACAGTGATTGTATATGAAGCATGAGATAGGATGTTATGGTTCAAGAATACATAACAATATTGAAAGAGATGTCTGGTGGCACTATTTAGATGGCAGAGAAGCCTACCATCCCAGATATTTGGCACATAGTAGCAAGCTCACGACAGAAACTCATAGCAGCATTACCTTGGACATGCCAAGAAAAACTGATACATGTCCAATTGTTAACTTCACCACCATTGACCATTTTCTGCAACAAACACATTACCAAGAAAACTAATTGTTGTAATTGTACAGACCTTTGTTGAAGACATCTTAAAAAAATGGATCATTGCAACAGGTATTGAAGAATAGAAGAAAACCAAATGTTGGACGAGAAAAAAATGATTGCCTACTTTATACAGTTCTCTTAGGGGACTTTATATGGATATTTTAAAGATATCACTTGTAAAAGCATACCTTATCCATCATATTCCATTGGCCAAATCTTGGCAAGACATCCTTCTCTCTGCCGCTATCATGGTACTTAAGCTAATAGTACAGAACAATAGTCAAACATTAAGGCATAACATACAAACAATCATGGGAAACTGAAATATGTAGACCATGTCTTGAACAATGATTTTACCTGAGGGGGAGGTAGAACACGAGCTTCAACAGATGCAAGTCGCTCATCAATCCTTAAGCCAAACTCCTGTGCATATGGATCCTGATGGTATGCATTGTGATGCACAGTCTGGTAAACAAAGACAAAGCAAGAAAACTACGAAACTTAGAAAGAGATATTGATATTCAAACCATGAAATTGATTAATGATTATATATGCAAGCAAAATAAATACATGTCAAACTACAGTAGAAATGTGTTTCTGCGTAGCAATTTGACATTAATCAAGGCACCTTCATATGTAAAACATATGGAAACAGTTAAAGCCCACAAATACAAGATAAAGTAGAAACTCAACCATGGACACAGTAACAAGCTAATAGATATTTGCACAAGAGATAAAATAACTCATTTCAGAGTTCGGGCTCATCAAAATTGTTGAGAAAAACACAAAAACCTTCATGAAAGAAAGGTTTTCCCGTATTCCAATACTAAGTCCAAAAAGGGTAGATAAATAAATTCATGATATTGGAAGAACCTGCATGCATAGCCTGAGATGCATGACTTGCTAGAGAAGTAGATTGTTGTGATATGAGGCAATTAAATACACACAATTTATGATACAACAATGTATAGATAGCCCGCCACTAAATGCAGCCATAATTACCTGCAAAATATCAAGCTCACGCTCTTGAGGGCGCTGGCAGGTCACTTTAAGAAGAGCAGTTATCTGTTTTTCATTTAGTCTTTTTGAGTAACGCTGTCCCTCAATAATCTCACAGACCTGACATTTGAGAGTGATGGGAAACACAATGTCATATCATAAAGGTGCCTATAGCATTTCTAGTCTTGCTGATTGCTGGAAATGTTAGAAAAGGAGGGTTTGTTCATGTAACAGATGTCATTTAGGATGCTAACCTCCATTGGTAGATAATTTGGCCTCTGTTGATTGCCCACTTGCAAGCAAGGTAAAGTGGTATGCTGAATGTTAAAGCCATATGTCTCCTGGAAGTATTGTACCACTGTCTTCACAGTACCATGATTATTGATAGGGAAACTATCACAGGACAAAGCAGGCAAGTGAAATCAGCGGACCACAAGATAGACAGAGAGGCTTCAGGTATGACCGTATGAGTAAGCGGACTACATACGACAGCTCTCGTGTAGCTTGCGAGGTAAGGCCAGAGATGCGATACTTCCTGCGTATATTGCCTCTATGTGTGACTTCAATCTTTACACCTCGTAGAGCCTTCTTGATCTGACCAATGGGAAAAATAACGAAGCTTGTGAAGTAAACTTACTGAGCACAATTACACATATAAAGTATTATGTACTAAAACAGCATATGAGCAATAATATCAACAATGACGACCATGAGGATAGTCAAGCCTGCTAACCTTCACACGATCAGCATCAGATAATGGTCTAACTGAGATGTCTCTGTTCAAAAGCTGTGCAACAAAATCAATCGCAGGTAGAGGCTCAATGAATGCTGTAGATGACATATCTGCAGGACAAATATCAGGTTACCTCTGGATGATTGGATGCAAGAGAAGAGATACAATTTGATGATCTTATGCAAGAGAAGAGATACAATTTGATGATCTTATGCAAGAGAAGAGATGCAATTTGATGATCTTTGCCACTTTGTGATTCATATATTAGGACTAGAGAGAACAGTGAACTAGGCCTGGGCAAAAAACAACCGAAACCGATTAACCGAACCGAACCAAACCAATTTAACCGAAATAGTCGGTTAAATCGGTTATCGGTGTTCAGTTCGGTTAAAAAATTAGCACTATTCGGTGATCGGTTTTCGGTTCGGTTTTGATGTGCAGTTAACCGATTCACCGAATAGCTAGCTCCTTACTCATTGCGAGTTGCGACATTGGCTGGTGCACCGCACAAACAAACAGGCAGCTGGCCCATACGGCCCATTATCAGCCAGCACACTGCGCAGCACAAAAACCCTAGTCCCTCACCTTCAACCACAGCTGGGTGTTGGCCGCCGTCACTCACTCGTTCTCTCAGTCTCTCCCCCATATCAGCCACAACTTCAGCAGTTCGTTTCTCCGTCGCCAGACGTTGGCAGGTGGCAGGGCACACTGTGGGCGAGCCAGCCGCTGACTCGCTGAGGCACGTTGCCAACTTGTTGTGCGCCAGAGTCCAGGGACGCACAGGAACACACAAGGCACAACAGAGCAATCCTCCAAGGCTTCCATCCAATGTTCCTAGTGTCAGTGGTTTGTTGGAGTGCTAGTTGCTTATACGTTTTAATTGTGTATGAGTTGAACCTGACTAAGTTTGTTGCCTTTGCATTCTTCGTTCTCTGTTGTTGTTGCTTTTTTATGGTTAACTGATTAACCGAATCGATTTAACCGAAACCGAATTTGGTCGGTTTTTATTGTTATTGAAGAAATTTCGGTTGCCATTTTAGTATAACCGAAATTCTTCTTAACCGAATTAACTGAACTGATATAACCGTTTTAACCGAATGCCTAGCCCTACAGTGAACCCACATCAAGCTAATTATCAATCATAACAAGTGACAGATACATATTGAATGCATCGTCTAATATTCAAAGTTGCCAAATACAAGTGACTCCTAACATTGGTTGCTATTGTACCATAACATTGAACTATGATAATTATGATAACTTTCTTCCCAACCAACAGCCTAGAATAAAGATGCTACTAAATTTGTAAGCATCTATAAGAAACTGATAGTGATTTACTGGGGCAAAGCCCAGTTCTACCTAGTGTCAAAAAAATTCAGCTATTACCCCCATATCGTGGCTCTGTATGCATCGTCAGCCCAATATAGTGCACCCCTCGTAGCCCAACCAACAGTCCAGTTGAGAAAATCAGTCCATACCCCTTTAATTTTGCACCCTTCTCTATTTTGCTCTAGCTTCGCCACTGATGATTTATGTAGATATTTGTCAAGGTTTTACCAAGCAGTCCACCAAGAAGGTGCCCTTGGTGGTGATTTGTGTCATAGAATTGTGCTGGATCTAAGACTATATGGTTGACACAGGGAGTAGGGACACGAGATTTATACAGGTTTAGGCCCCTCAGAGAATAATAGCCATACGTCATGTGTCTTGGTTGAGTATGAAAGTATGGATGCTTAGAGTGTGTCCCTGAGAGAGTCTCCTCGCCTTTCTTATATACTGTTCGGGGGCGAGGTTAAAGGGGGGTTATATTCTTATCCGGTTTCTAAATGGACCAGGCACTTTCGTTGCTCCGGTTTGTTTCCTAATGTGGGGATATATTTCCTTACATCCCCCAATGTTCTTTTCAGGCCAGGCTAGGCCGGGCCTGCCCCAGTTTCAGCCTAACAAAGGCCTGCCAAAGGGTACCTAGGGGTTATATCGCCGGCAATATCATAGATGTGTATGTAATTTATGTAGCTCACATAAATTGTTTTACTATGTATTTAATCATCCTACAAGTTGAAGTGGAAAAATACCGGGGAAGTGAAATCTAAAGACTATTTGTAGTTAAAAGTTGCATGTACCATAGAAATCACTTAGTTTATTATTTCCAAGAGGCAAATTATATTTATCAATAGTTAACAACATAGATCATTCAACTCAAACATAGATCTACAAGTTAGTCTATGTCATGGGTATTGGGCTAGGCCCGACCTAGCCACAGGAACGGTACCCACGTGGGTACTGTAGCAAAAATTAGAGATTTACTAGTTTAAAAGATAAGATTATATTATATTAAGTCCTTAAAAGATAAGATAAGATTAGATTAGATTAGATTAAGTCTTTACTTGAGGGTCAAGTCAGTTCCATCTATGTAAAGATGGGTTATATCTCATGTACTTAATTGAAAAGCAAGAAAGAATTAGTCTAATCTCTCCACAATATTCCTCTCCCCATCCTAAGTTTACCTCTCATACCTAGCAGCCGTCGTTCGGCTATCCTCCCGACGGTATTTATCTGTCATGGTTTCAGACCATAACAACATGGTACCATCCTGTCATGGTTTCAACCCATGACAGTCTAACAGTAACAGGTAAACATTCCCAAATGGCAATTAATCGAAATGATGAGTGATTGTTCTTCGAGCAGTAATATGATTCATGAAGATGAAGAATTTGGATCTGACCAATATTCAATGAAAGTCCCATCTGTGTGGGTCGTATGCTTTGGTAAAAACCGCGCCAACTTTCCAATCCCTCACCAAGTTGTTGGCGCCTTCCTAAGTTAGGCGAATAAAATGACCTAGCAACCGGGGAATACCTACATATAAAAGATATATAAATGTTCAAAAGCGTACTAAAATGGTAATGATACAGCAACAGATGGCAGATGAAAATTACCTTGCAGTGGGCAATTCACGTAGAACAATATCAAGAACTTGAAGAGCTTCTTGAGGAGCATCCGCTTGCCTCCCAGCTAAAAACATGGCTAAGTGGTGGAGATCAGCACGTGCAGCAAATTTGATCACGACCGTAAATGATCTCTCACGCCTGAAGACAAGAAGATGAATCGTTGGAACGTAACTTTATCAGGTTATTGATATGTCTGGAGTGTACCTTTGTGTGCCTTTCCCAACACCAAGGCTATCTTCCTCATCTTGCAAAATAATTTGAAAGGTATTTGAAGTAAATGGTAATGGACCAGCTGTGTACAGGCTCTTCCTTCCATCATAAACTGGCAGACGGCCACCCAAATGAGACTGCCTATACTGTGCTACAATTTCTCCAATGATAGCACGATTGACACCTCGTGAAGGAACCTCCGGAGTTATAGACACCTGACAATATATTAAATGAAAGCTCATGGAAACAGCATAAGTTACAAAACTTCATACATATAATAAAGCCCACATAAATAAGATCTTACATCATACTGGTGAAGATCTTTGTCAGGCAATTTAGCAAAGAAATGATTTGCTTTCACAATGCACCTAACACCAAATATACCCCTGCCAGGGCGCATTGGAAATTTCACTGATTTGCTGGACGATGGTGCAGGTTGAATGGCCTGGGTAGTGGAACTTTGGCCCTGGATGGCAAGTTCTTGAAATTGTTGTTGGACTTGTCCGGTGCTGACCTCAACTGGCAGCGAGGATGGGCCAGTTCTCGATGGTGATGGTGTAACCACCGTAGCTTGGTACTGGACTTGTGAGGCTTGGTGCAGCTCGGGAACTGTTCTGGATGGACTAGCAGGAACTCCGCGTCCACCACTGCCACTCCTGTGTAGTGGCATTCCTCCTTGCCATTGGCCACCACGGTCGTAATACTCATGTGCTTGATACTCAGTTTGACTACCACCTGATTCATGTGATGTTGGCCCTCCACGACCCTGGTGATGTCCACCATGTCCATGGTGTTGTTCACCACCACTTCCATGCTGTTGAGCTCTCTCAGCTCGCTGTGATGGGCTTTGTCCAGGGGCTCTGGTAGCTTGCTGAGTTCCAGAACTTTCCCCAGCACTACGGGGCTCAGTTCTTTTCCTTCTCGTCATGGGTAGAGCTGCAAGGGAAGGCACATTTATGACACTAACGGAGTTCCAAGGCATATACAGAGTCAAGTTCCCAAATAGATAAGATAATAGAATAACCAGACAAATACTAAAACAAATAGAAAGGGGGAAATGGGAATCGTTGCTATAAAACTGAAGGTACTACACCCGCCAAATCGTATGACCTAAATTAAAATGCAACAAGTCTGCAATCTGTTCAGGAAACAGTGCACATAAATGCCAATGTATAAATCATATTATTTTTGTTATGTCCCCAAATGCCAAAAAAATCAAAGTGTATTTGCAGCTGCTCCCAGATTTGTGCATAAAAAATAGGTTACAAATAACAGCAAAAACTTCGGAAAAAAGTAGTGTGAAGTTAAAAACTACAAAACCATGTTGCCAAGAGAGTGACTATATCACAAAAGATAAATCAACACATTATTATTCATCACGTAACAGTAAAAATCCGATTTCCAAATAAACTGCAGTGATAGTCAGTAATCAATACTCAGGTCAGCATGCTAAGATTCAAGATATAGAGTGAGAATCATTGTGAATAGGACAAAATACAACATGGCAATTAAACGCACTAACGCAGACGAAATCCTAATTCATCTTGAAAATGTTAGCAAGCCACGCAAATTAGACACACATGCGTGTGTGCTAGATACTGAATAAGATTCATGCAAAATAGGTGGCATGGGAATTTGGAAATGAGATGGATGATTAATGAGCAAGCTAGCACAAACGCGTATGTGAGTATCTGCATTGCATCCAAAAGATACGGAACTCACATCACAGCACAGGACAACATTACATTAACCCTACAGATCAACTCAGACACCAAATGTTTCACGCGGTCACGCGGGTACCTACCTTACAGATTGAGACGGATGGCTGAGCAGGGATCGCCGGATTGGGAACGGCAGGGGCACTGGTCCGGAGACTCCACCACTCCGTCGGCACCGACACAAGCAGAAGCGGCGTGGGGCTGTAGGGGGACGCAGCCACACGACGCCAGGCCGATGGGGAACACGGACGCGGCGGGCGAGGAGGCTTGAACCTCGCGGGAGAAGCGAGGAGGGACGTGACTGCTGACTGGGCAGGAGGGCGAGTGCCAGGGGCGGAGCAGCGCCGTGCGAGTGCGCGTGCGCGGCCAGGGAGGAGGACGACGGGCGACCGACCGATGAGAGAACAGGTAGAGACGCGGTTGTTCCGTCTTCCGTGGTGGTTAGCTGTTTTGGCCGTGGGCTGGAGAGAGGAGATACCATTTTATAGTGGAAGATTTGATCATAAAAGATTTATTCTTCACAAGGGTTCTTGATATGTGTACTAGAAAATAAATTTTTAATTTCCATTTAAACATTTAAACAGAGAGTATATGACTAATTTTTCCTTTTATAATTCCTACTTCCTCTATCAAAAAATAGATATCTTTAGATTTTTTATTTTTAAGGAATCAATTAATACGGTGAAATTAAAATAAGAAATATTTATAATTGTTTAAAATAAAATATAAATGTTAATGATTGAGACGAGAAAACAAGTGGAAAAATATTTATATTTTAGGAGAAATTTGAAGTAACAAAAACGTATATATTTTGAGATAGGGCGGTCTATTATTTAGTTATTTCGATTTAGTATAAAAACATCGTGATCCCACCTAAACTAGTATCACAAGAATTTTTTTACAATCTAAATCCTCAAACTTGTCCACTTTACACGAATTGAGCAGATTGTTGATAGTTTTTTGCCATGTCATCTACGCTCTTACATGCTTTTTATCAAATACGACCACCAATTTATATGGCCCGAATAGGAAGTTACAGTGATTTTAGTCTAGACCGTCTTTGAAGGGAATAACTTTAACAATCCAAGATGGTAAAGATTTGTTATGATAGTAAAAATGTTATATTTCTGCAAGAGTTATGATTATTAATTGCTTTCCAAGAAAAATGCATCGAAATTATGTTCTTCTAGATTTAACAAATATTTTTCCTTATAAAGGATCATAAAAGTTGTGTTCTTCCGGATTTAGCAGTAGAGAAAGCAAGGTAGCTCTAGACGGCAAGAGATATAAGTTAATAAAACCACCAATCAATCTGGACAACTAGCTCGTTACCATTTTTATCGGTCCGATTTAATAGTAACCGAATCAATTATATCTGTCACAGTAGTAATTAGACTGGTTACCGCTGATATAGTACGATTTAGCGATAACCAGACCAATTATCGCTAACCATCAATCCACGATCAGCCTAAAACCACGTACAGTTATCAAGCCGATATCTTAACCGTGTTGAGTAGATGTTGAGTCAATATCTATGGCTTCTTTTGGAACACAAGAATTTTATGAGAATTAAACTAAATCCTATAAAATTCTTTTAAAAATGCTCTATTCCAAAAAGCATTTAGCATAACAACTATCA
>KE372766.1:203145-217534 GCA_000418225.1 Zizania latifolia | reverse complement strand
CTGCCGCTGCCGCGCGGGGTTTAAGAGAGGAGAGTATCCGACCTGCGCGCCTTCGGCGTGTCGCCGAAGAAAACGAGAGGGCGGAGCCGTGCCAGGTGCGGACTCGGACCGGAAATCCACTGGGAAAAAGGAACGCGTCCACTTCGGCCCAATGGTTTTTTATGGCTTTTTTACGGTTTTCTAAAATCGCGATATCCGGATGTTTTCGGTCTCATACCAGATTTTTTTTTGACGTCTGTTTTAGTTGTAGATTTTTATTAGCTAATTAGTTTAGGTATTTAGTCAGTAAAAAATCAGAGAAACATTTGTTTCTAGTTTATGTATTCTAATTTATTTCTAGATTATGTAGGTACTGATTTCTACGATCTGGGTTAAGAATATGAGCCGTATATTTTAGTTTTAGATTCTAAAAATAGTTATAGCTATCAAATATTGAAACAAACCTATGAATAAACCAAGGCTAGCTTTTCTCCCTTCGATTTGTTCCCCGTGAGTTTCTTCATGCATGAATTCCATAAATCGAGTGGAGTACTTCTATACAATACATGACAAACTATTCAGTTAGTGGTTACTTCTGTTTTAGAATTTAACAAATTTTAGAATTTAAATTTTATTATAAATATAACAATCTATTACTTATTATAATAAGATAATTTTTAACTCTAAAGGATTTATACTATGATGAACTTAATTACTCATTATTCTACTATATTATTTTCAAGTCTACACTTACTCATGCTGAAAAAAGTAATATGATATTCCTACCCATCTAATTAAAACATATAAGGAAGTCTAAAATTTGCTATTTTATAATGGAGGGAGTATAATCGGAGAGTTGTTCATGTGTATTGGACAGGAAGAATCATCATCCGTCACTCTGTCAGAACATGATGAACATCTCAAGGCGTTCCTACTCTAAATCTCTAAACTGCTACATAGATTTATCACGTAGAAAGGTTGATTACTTTAATTTCCGTAGAAGAGGATGGAAAAGGATATCAATGACTTTCATTTTGTGACAGCACTGAATTACTGGCACACAACAAGCCGTTCTAAAGTCTAAACTCTTCGTCAGAGTGTACCTCGAGTTTGACGTAAGCTACTTAGGACAATTTCAATCCATAGTGTTTATGGTGGTATCTTAGATGAAAGAGAGAGTAAAACATCATCCATAAACACCACATTCTCAATGGATAATTTCTTCAAAAAATATTTTATCCAATTATCTTTACTTACATGACAGCCTATTTAATGATATGGACATTAGGCTTGTATTACATACTGAATGTTGTGACTTCCTCTTGTATTTTCGTCCGATACCTCGTTTACATACAATTTTTGTTTGTCAGGTGTTTGCTTGACAAACTCCTGTTCAGGTTGCTCTCCGTGAAGCTACGGCTTAATCATGGTTTTATTCAGCCAAACACAGATACAGATGAAGACTTACTAGACTCTTGGATGCGTCGTCAGGCTGCTACTATGGCCAGTTCGGATGCTGATCAAAGCGCATCACAGAAGCCTGCTGAATCAGACGGTGAGAGGCCTGCCTCCGTGATGTTGGCAGACGGCAGCCTACGTAGAAGGGCCAGTACATCGATCGAGGAATCATCGTGAGCAAGGAGCCAAGGAAACTCTCTGGGCGACGTAGTATTTATCGCACGTCAGGTTTCCTATCTCTTCGCAGTTGTAAATTTAGCCAAGTCGGTCGGTTGTTTTTCGATCGCCGGTGAAATGCAGGAAAGGTAGAAAATTAGTCCAGAAGTGCTGGGGTTTGTTCCATGATGTTGGCAGAAATCTGATTACGAAGCGCGTCTGAGATTTCATTGATTTTGCTAATATAGCCTCTTCTTGTATAGCTCCAAAATCTAGAATTTTTTACGGCTCGTCAAATCTAACTCAAGAAATCTGGATTTAGAGTTATGAATAAATTAAGAATATTTAGTTGAATAATCTAGTTTTTATTTTAGACTAAAAATAAAAATTTAAACTATTTTATTATATTATACAAATTCTAAATCTAGCATAAATCTCGGAGTTTAGTTGTTTACAACTGATTTCGGATTGCTGTCGCATGTGTATCAGCATGATATTTTAGGAAGATTTTAAATTTTAAATGCATGGGCGGATGGGCATAACCGTCTAAGAGCATCTCCAATAGACTCTCCATCTAGCTCTCTAAGTTAAATTTTAGTAATTCAGACGAAAAAACGTGCTCCAACAGAATGGCTATTTGGCTGGCTAAAATAGTCTTTTCGCTGGCCAGATTTGACAAGCCAACTTGGCTGGCTATCTGTGCGTAGCTACGGAGCCGCCTCCCTCACGGCTGCCTCTCTCGCGCTGCTGCTGCCTTGACGCCGGCGTAATCTTGCCCTAAGCCGTCGTTGCTCCGCCCCCATGCCGGCGCCCTCAGCCGCCGGTGTCGTCCCGCGTCCATGGCAAATAGAGAGTCAAAAATAGAGGGGTTGTTGGAGATGCTCCGGCCTCTCCGCTCCTGCGGCCCAAACGCTCAGGTCCAAAAGCCCAGGAGATTCCATCCAACGGGCTTACTCTCGCGGCCTCTCCGAAGACTCCGAGGTTTTAGAGTCGGTTAGCTTTGATCAGAAGGGAGGAACTCATTCACGGTCTCGACCGGAGCGCGGTGCGGCGGAGAGGGTATGGCGGGGGGAGGACAGGCGGCGATGGGGTTCTGCTTCTGCCCGGCGTGCGGGATGATGCTGCAGATCCAGCCGGCCACCGGCGGCAACCGCCTGCGCTTCTTCTGCCCCACCTGCCCCTACGTCTTCCCCGTCAAAAACAAGGAGGTGGAGCCCATCTTCAGCGGCGACGACGCCATGAAGTTCGCCCCCAAGACCCCGCCAGTGAGAACTTCGCCCTTCCTTTTTCTTGAGCCATTGGGTTGAATTGATGTATTTGTTCCCCCATTATGCTGTGCGCGATCTGTATATCATGAATTGTTGTTTCGATTGCAGTGTTAATTTAGGTGAAAAATCTTTGTTATTGCCACCCTGAATCCCTGATCATTGTGAATTTTTGCTCTTAACAGAGTTGCTGGTTTCTGTACTAGTAACTGCCATTTTTTCCTCGTCCTGCCATCCGTTCAACTGTAACACTGAATAATTTACCCAGAGTCCAGCCTAATCGAATTGAAGCCTTTTATGGACATCTGCCGAGCTTCTTTAGTTTAGGTTGATAAAGCAAACAAGGTCACTTGTTCATTAAAATCAGATGAAAATACCAATGAAAAGGGTAAACTACTAAACTTATTTCACAATTAAGCAGTGTTGTGATTTGAAGCATAATAGATTAATACGATCCTTTTAATCTGTCACAGATATGAATAGCACTAGGTTTTTGTCAAGTACCTTTAAGAAACTTGCTATATATTTTGTTGTTCAAAACCATATCATTGTGAAGGGAATGATCCTTACAGATGCCTGGTATATATTTATTAGGAAACAAGATGATTCTCCTGTTGCTAATAACTTTGGGTGTTTCTACCTTGTCACCAGGGTTGTAGGAGCACGGTTGAGACCACCATGCATGTGTATTATTTAGTTCCATGATTAAAAAATGGACATACCATCAGTGTTCCTTTTTCAATGGTTCCATGCATTTATTCTATACGCTTTCCATACAAGATTAGATTGTTTGTTGTGATGACAGAATAATCTTAAATCTGTCTTTTGATAGAGGAAGGTCATATTGTTTTTTTTTCAAAGTTGTGCCTAAATTCGTTTGATCATCCTGATTATGATACCATCTCCCTGACTCAGGGACAAATAGATTCTCTATTAACTATTCCACATAAAGAACCTGACCTAAATACAGTTAACCATTTTAATAAAATGAATCATTGGTCTAAATTAGTGACCTTGGTGCTGACATATTCTGCCATACAATTGTCCTCTGAGTACGTTCAATGATTTTGATTTTCAGCGACATGCCCAAGGTGCCACAATGGTGAAGCATACTACAAGCAGATGCAGATTCGATCAGCTGATGAACCAATGACGACATTTTACAAGTGTTGCAAAGAAGATTGCCGATTTGGATGGAGAGATGACTGATTTTGTCAGGTGGGGTCGCGTGGGCGGAGCCTTCCAAGGATTAGATAGAATCCAAATTGAATTAGTTATCTTTTCGCTGTTAGAATAATCTTTATTTTTAGTTAGTTGCAGTTAGTTTCTAGAAATAAAACATCTACTCAATAGTTTGTATTCAGATCAATTAAGAAATAAATCAGTTTGGTTCCTCATCTGTGTTGCCCCTTGCTCCTTGCGCCAGGCTCTGCTTGCGCCCTCTTGGCTGTCACGGCGCCGGGGAGACAACGGACAGCACGCCCTCGCCCTCCCATTAGCCACGGCTATGTCTTTCGTTCTCTTCTCCACGTCCTGCTAACTAAGGGCTATGATAACTTGGTATTAGATACCACTTTTTTCAGCCGCTTTTGTTGCCCAACCTCGATGTTCGACGGTTTTGTTGCCATGCTGCCCTCAGTGGATGATATGTTCAAGGAGGTCCTCCTTGGAATGCAGGAGATGCACGAGTCGATTAGACGCACCAATCATCGACTCGACGACATGCTACAACATCAACAAGCTCAAGACATTGCCATCTACCGGCCGACACTTCTCGCGCAGGAAGCCAGGGCGGTCAGCATCCCCGATTGCTGACACCTCATCTAGGCGACTCGCACCAGACCTGTCGTAATAGCAGTTCTGCTCTGAGGTACCAAAAGTTGAACTTCCCAACGTTTGACGGTACGTCAGATCCATTGCCGTGGCTTAATCACTGCGATCAGTTCTTCCATAGCCAGCGCACGCCAGAGGATGACAATGTCTGGCTGGCCTCATTCCATCTATTAGGTGATGCCCAATTATGGTATTATCGTTACGAGCAGGACAACGGTATACCATCATGGCCACGGTTCGTCGCTCTTATCAACACTAGGTTCGGACCCCCGACACGTAGCAACCCCTGGGAGAACTAGCTAGCCTTATGTGCTCCGGATCTGTCGACAACTTTTGCAAATAGTTCATGCGCCTGGCTTGCCGCGATGACTCCCTCACCCACCCCTTGCAGGATCCCCTGAAGACCGACGTGGAGCTCTAGGATCTGGAGTCACTCAAGATGGCCGTAAGCCTTGCTCATGCCTATAAGCGTCGAACGACCACTCTTCCACAGCCAACCTGTACTTCAAGAGCCGACGCTTCGTCGACAACCGGCCAGCCCTAGTGCAAAACCCTTTCTCCGGCTGAGCTACAATCACGCCGTGAGCAGGGACTCTGTTTCAATTGCGACGAGAAGTTCGTCCTCGGGCACAACCGGCAATGCAAGCGCCTCTTTGTCATGGAGGTTGACTCGTGCAGCGACAACATACTATCTGACGACACCCAGACGACCCGGCCATCTCCTTGTCGGCCTTGACCGGCACCACACCACAAACGGGACGGACCATGACGGTATGTGCAAACATCGGTACTACTCCTCTCGTGGTCTTGCTGGACTCAAGATCGACACATAACTTCATCACCGACTCCGTGGTGGAACGCATGGGCCTTGTTGTCACACCATGATCTGGAATCCACGTCACGGTCCTTACAAGTGAACAAGTGACGGGCTTAGGCCTCTATCGCGGCGTCCACTTCAGCACCAACAACGATGAGTTCGTCATCGACTGCCTGTCCCTTCCTCTAGACGGCTGCGACCTCGTTCTCGGCGTACAATGGCTGGGGTCCCTCGACCCTCTCGTCTGGGACTTCAGCCGATTGACGATGACCTTCGTCAACTCAGGCTGGCAGGTCATATGGCATGACCGACCAGATCATTGTGCACCACCACACACACGCTTGCAACACCGACGATCTGCTGCCTGTCTTCCTCAACGACTTCACCGACATCTTTCAAGAGCCGGTAGCTGACATATCGTGGGTCCACCATGACGAGTTCATTTGACTGTATCCTACTTTCTAGCTCGAGGATAAGCTGCTTCTTGATGGTGGGGAAGATATCAGGTAGGGGTGTGTGGGCTAGCGCCAACCCAACAGATGTGCCCAGCACCTAGCCTGAGCCAGCCAGGAATTACATAAAATCCAAACTGAATTAGTTTATCTCTTTGTTGTTAGATATAATATTTATCTTTAGTTGGTTGCAGTTAGTTTCTAGAAATAATGTCTCTACTCTATATAAAGAGGCCAATAGTTTGTATTCAGATCAATCAAGAAATAAATAAGTTTGGTTCCTCATCTGTGTCGCCCTTTGCTCCTTGCGTCAGGCCCTGCCTACGCCCTCTCGACCGTCACGATGCCGAGGAGACGAGAGACAGCACAACCTTGCCCTCCCGTCAGCCATGGCTACGTTCTTCGCTTTCTTCTCCACGTCCGTCCGCTAACCAAGTGCCGTGACAGATTTTAATATTTCTTCTCCTTTGAGACGTGGGCTAGCGGTACGTCCTCTGATTAAACTGTGATCATGTGAAGTTTTTTGTGATCAACTTGTGCCGTTAGAGCTTAAAAAAGATGCCGATGTACCACAATATATCGTGATTTATGGTTGAATGGTGGTATATTCAGCGGCTGTACTATCATATACCCTCCCTTTAAATGAAAAATTAAAAATTTACCTTCTACATATTACTTATGTATGTAGGTTAGAAACGTAAATCCTTAATTTTCAGGCATATAATTAAAATTTTCTTTCAAACAATGCTATTTCTGTCCTTACATCTGACAAGTTTTAGAGTGCACTTCTATTTGAGTTGGCCTTTGTTGCTAGAAGTGTATGTTTGGGCCGTGTTTTGGTTCAGAGGACGAGAACTTCTTCCTATTCCTGCGAGAATTGACCTCTTTCATACGATATCCTTGTGGAATGAAGCCTTGGAGGTAGTGGTGGCCCACGATTCCTCCGTGGGTTTTGTGGGCTTTGGTGGTGCGCGAGCATCGCTAACAAGGATCGAGAATACGGATAACGAGGCATTTCTTCCTGATGCTGCGTCATGCGGCTAATATATCAACCGAGGTTTTTTCCTTGATAACGATATTTGCAGCATTAAAGGCGGCATCAGAAATTCAATAACGGGGTCAGAATTTCAGATTAGAAACACTCTAGCTGAAGTGTCAAACAGCTTAATAACCACCAACAAGCTCTGCAACATTGCAGACTACAGCAACGTTTCAGCTAAAAAATATTAACGTTGCTCAGTTATGTATGAAACAAAGGGGAAAAGAACAGCAGAAACAGGGAGCTGAAACATCTGAACATTCTTTCTTATGATGTTCAGATGAGACACAGAACTTGGATTTGAAGACTCATTCATGTGGTAACCACTTGTTCAGAGCCCCTTCCAAAGCCTCTTTCCGCATTCTTGTTAACTCATGAAACCATTGTTCGTACTGAGCTTCAATCAGACCAAGCTCTCCATTTAGCACATCTTGATTTTCAGTAATTGAAACTGATGAACCGATCACCAACTCCGACTCCGAGTGATGTGATGATTGATCTATCTGGAATACTGGAAAATTACTTGACCCGTCGCCAAACGAATGGTTGCAGTCCAGTTTATCAACTCCCTCTTTGTACGCACCACACTCCATGTTCCCATAGTCATCCACCCCATACTCACTCAGACTTTTGGAACTCCCAGCAAGCTGAACAGAAATGTCTGACCCTCCTGAGCTATTTGGTCCTCCTAAGTTGGTCGCACTCGAGAGAGAACCAACATAATCACTTGATGACGCATTGATTTCTTTTGAGTGCATCACACCTTCAACCAGCACATAAGGTGCCAACTCTGACATATGCTGCTGCTGGGAAGTAATTACGTGCTGACATTCACCCATTTTACATTCGCTGGAAGTGCTCATTGCCACATCATCCACCAGTTGCTGACCAGGGACAAGATTCACTATCAAAATATCAATAAAATCAGCAATGAAAGTAACATCACAGTCTGCTAACTCCAACTGTTCGACCATTTCAGCAGCAACAGACAATGCTGTATCAGAATCCAAGTAGAAGAGAAAATGAATATTCCTTGCATGGCCTGCAAAAAGAAAATTAAAATTGTATAAAAAAACACAAAATTTTCAACCATAACAATAGAAAGTATGTCATACCGCACAAGTCGGCAATTCGCAAAACCAGTGAAACTGAATTGTCATCAAGTTTCTCGCCCATTAGCTTTAGCTCCATGTTTTTGTTAGTTCTTGTAAACTCCAACACAGATCTATGTGTAGCAACAATATCACTTTTCTTGCTTGTGCTAGTAGACATAGATTCATGGGTATCAACATCCATGTGCAAAGATTCCAGAGAGATGTCTACTGCATTGGGTATTGATGATGGAATCTTAATGCTGACAAGACCATTTGAATTATCAGGGCAAAGAAAGGGGTCTTGCAATAGTTCTTTGGCGGACGACCTCTCAGAAGCAGGAACTAAACATTTCTCAATGAACTGCTTTGCCTGAAGATTTGTAATTTTAGCCAGTGCCACTGGCTTGACACCCTAGAAATCAGGGATTTAGATGAAATAAGTGTTGAGGCACAATTCTACAAAGACAAATTAAGAAACACTTACTTTAGATACTTTCTTAAAAATTTGAGCTGCATTTCTACATTCACTGTAAGGATACTCAAGACTGAACATCTCCAACATACACATTCCAAATGAGTATATATCAACAAGTTCATCGTAATTCTCATCATATAGCTCAGGTGCCATGAATTCAGGAGTACCTGGGGACATCAAAAAGCCACATGTTACATGGATGATGCATGCAAGACCAATGCAGAATTTTGTTCCTGTGGATTAGTTGAGACCTGATAGGAAGAATTGAAAACACATAGGCAAATAACATGCCTAAATGAGAAAAACCAATGGTAACATGCTCTTGCAGTTCTATATTGATGACATTAAGTTTTTGAGCAAAGTGGTTGGTGCATGAAAATCAATTCAGACATAACTGAATATTATAAAGAGAATGTAAGTATGAAACGAGAAGCATAAGATACATGTAAGATGTAACTGTAATAATATTGTTTAGAGGGGTGGTATAAAATGTGATGTAACCATTAACCAAGTCAATTTTCAAAGAACCATTTGAGTTCAGAAAAACAAAAATTGAAACACCAAGTAGATCAGCCATGATACTTGTGTGTGTAATGAATCAGGTTTAAATGTTAAAAAGTCAGATTACTAATGGCTAAATGGCTATACACGTGGCAGACAATGACATTGGATTACGCCATGCACTTTAGTGGCACATCTGAAATTGTCACTTAGTATGTCTCCCTAAATCAGAGGACAGTTACATAATTGCTGAGAAATAACATTGAAATCTTACAAAGTAGCAGAAAGTTATTACCAATAACACTCTTTGCTCTAGGCGTTAGCATCACTGTGGCTAACCCAAGATCGCCAATCTTAACTTCTCCATGATTCCCATTAACAAATATGTTATCACACTTCAGGTCTCTGTGGATAATTGGAGGTTGGTGGGTGTGCAGGTAATCCAATCCATGAAGTATCTGTCTTGCCCAATTCTTTATTGCCTTTAAGTCAATACGGGGATGTTTCTGACGGTACCTATAAAAGCAAAACGGTGTCATTCCTTGAAGCATGGAAGTAGCAACACATCATGATTGCTAATTGTACTTACTGCCTCAGACTTCCAGAAGTGAACAATTCTGTAATAAGATTAATTGTCTTCTTTTGATCATCAACCCAATAATTAAAGAACTTCATTACATTTTCATGCTTGAGAGACTTTAGTAGATGAACTTCAGAGTACAATCGTTCAAGATTATCTGGAGATTGCATCACCTCATCTATCTGCACTTGACTCCATGCAACCTCAATACCTTCAACCTCATCAAATGCCTTGTAACTAGATCCAAATTAAGCATGAATATAAAGAGTTACAAACAACCCAATGTAAAAAATAGCAAAATAAGGAAAATGAGCAATGTATCCTCTGCATGCCATTCTATGCTTGCTCTGTAATAGTTTTGACCTTGGCTGTATGCTAGTCTGCACCATCCATGTCATTTCCCCTTTGTTTTTTTAAACGGATTTTCAGAACAATCTAAGAGGCTGATATAACCTGCGTAAACCAGTGAACCTAAATCCATATGCAATTGGCACACCTAAAAGTTGAAAACAGATGAAAAATCCTTAGGTGATCTGGGGTTTGTTTTTCCTTATTAGTTATTTCTCATCTCCCAGTCAGTCATTTGACATAGATAGGTGCTGAAAGGCCTCAAAGACATGAGATAAATGCTAGAATACTAGTATTCCTTAAGTTGGAACCTGAAGCTCTCTAACTTGAAGGTTGTTTATTTCCCTGCTTGTGTTAACTGAAACATAGATAGTTGCATATATGGTTAATGCCAGACCTTTTTCTTAGATTTTGAAAATGTGACAACCCATTGCAATAGAATAATATCTCGTTGTCAAAGAAGCATAAAGCAAAAGAAGAGGATCGCCAAGGACATACACAGTCTTCATAGCTCCTCTCCCTAGCACTTCATTGTACTGCACCAGGGAAAAACAATTTAGATGAATACAACAGGCAGAGTTCAGGGGTGTAACTTTCATGGAAAATTTTTACAACCTTGCATGTGATTTTTTGTAAACGTTTGAGCAAATTTCCAGTATTTTAGTAGGGCATCTCAAACATAACTGTAGCGTAACTACTATGAGCAAGCAACATTTAGATGGGCCTTTTTATACAAGTAAATTACAGACCTGAAAATGTAATGCAGAGATCAATTCATCACAAACTTAATAGACTAGAATGGGCATGTCAAATCACGTTGACATCAGATCAACTAAAATGGAGAATGTTCCTAGCAGAAAATAAAGAAAAAACTTACACGTATGTACCGCCTGGTCGGATCCACCTCCGCGTACTCAGCATTGACCACCTCATCTCGATCACCAAACACCTCCATTTCGGATCACCCACACGCACAGACGAATCTAGAAACACAGACCAGCAGAGAGGAAGCAGAACGAGGTGTGAACCAGCGAGATCGCCGGACAGCGCGTGGAGCGGCGCGGGCCGCCCGCTACGCGCAGCACGCGACCGACGATCGACCGGAGGACCGCGCGGCCGGTGCCGGGCGTTCAGCGAAGGGCTCGCAGAACGGGGCGGGCGACGGCAGCTCGCGGCGACGGCGGCTGCGCAGCGACGTCGCCTCCACCCGTCCCGCAACTCCCATGGCCCGGCACCCAGCGGACGGCACGCGGCTGACACAGCACCTCATTCTCCCCCGGTCGGTCTCCTCCCCTCTGCGGCGGCGGCGGCGCCGGCGGGTCCCATGGAGGCTTCCCCCTCTGCGGCGCTAGGAGAATGTGGACGCGGAGGCAGCGGCCATGGAGGGGTCACGGAGTCGGAGGCAAGGCTAGGGTTACGAATTCTGCGGTGCGCCGGTGTACGGAGGCAGGTGGCATGGAGGAATAAGAGGGAGGTAGGTGGTGGTGGGGAGCAAAAGGTGGGAGAGGAATAGTAACGGCTGCTCGGTTTGTTTAAGGCCCGGAGCTTTTCCGGTTTGGCAGGGGCAGCTGCTTGGCAGCGTGATGAATCAGGTGCTCTGCTATGTACACAAACTCAAATGCAGTGGGATAGTGAACGTGTGTTTGGTGGAGCCGTATTTAAAAAAGCTGCACGCCGTGAGCTGCGAAAGAGAAATTGTTTGGTTAAAATATATGTGACTACGTTTGGTTATATTATTAATATATATTTTTGCATGTAAATTATTGTAATAATGAAATTTTGTAATGTTTATATTAAAATTATATATTTTTAATTACACTAAAATGATATAATTTACTAAAATTTTACATTTTTAAATTTTACACGAATCGGTATGTTGTAATATATAGTGGGTAACTTTCATTCAAAGTTAAACTGAGAAGCTGTAAAAGTTGGGGTTCTCCAACTTTCAGTTTTAAAAAGCTTGTAATACGAAAAAGCTGCAGCTTTTGAAAAAGCTAGTTGGGCCTTGAATCTGTTTGATGCAGCTTTCAGTTTTCTGGCCAAGAAGTTGATTGGAAAAGCTAAACCAAACACAACTGAATCTATTTTATCAAGTTTGCTGTTTTATTTTTCTTGTTGATGTTGAAACGAGATTTCCTGATTCATACTAAAAGTAAAAGAATCCTTAGTACAAAGTGAAGGATTACAAATTGGTTGGCTTTTAATAGAGTTTTTTTTTTTTTGAAAAAAATGAGGTCATCACGAGAACTCTGTTTATTGGCATCTCTTGTCTCCTGTAAAGAGTCTTGGAAACGCTTGCACACGCAAGCATTGAATGTATCGTGAAGAAATCATTCCTATTATCTACGCAGCTAACTATTTTTTCTCGGGAATATAGCCGAGATTAGACACTTGAATCACATATGTGCTTGACAAAACGTGGTTAACGATCCACTAATTCTGATTTTTAGAATAACCGAACCAAATTATAACGTTATATATTTTTTTAGAAGAGCGAGGGTGTGTTAATTGACGCAGTCCGTATCATCCACACCCCTGAAATTTTAGGCCCAAACTCAACCAGGCTTTGCTGTGTTTTCAATGGAAGGCCCAAACTGGGGCCTCGGACGGAAAATTTAGGCCTATCCTGTACCGGGCCAGGTTGGACAGGCATTTTCAGCCGAAAAAGAGCCTTTTTGTTAGCGCGGGATTTTGCATAGCATCTTTCAACGTGAATAGATGTATTTGTTGCTTTGTGAGGGTGTCACACTGTCACGGGCTACTACGAGTACTCTACGCACTTCATATGACCATCCACAGCATGGGCCAGGCCTTGCAGCAAGGCCCATTTATGAAGTTCTTTCTCTGGTGGTAACAAGTACGATCACTAGAACGGGTGGTCATACAGGATAACCCAATAGAGTGGCGAACCGGCAACTAGAACGGGGCAATCCAACCACTAGAATAGAGCAGGCTCACATAGGGCACTTTGACTATAACCGATCGAGAGATCGATCTCCGTGAGGCCAACGAACCAGACGAGGGCACTAGACATTGTCATGCTATAAAATAATTGGTTAGCCTATATTTAATGAAGTTAATTAAGTTTTATTACAATTATTTAAGGATCTAAACAAATTTAATGCTAAAATGCTGATAAATAGTTAAAAAATATTTTTTTGATAATTTTCATATTTATTTTTAAGAAAAAACTGCACTGTTTAAAAACTTGAGAAGTGTGTCCAAAATTAAGCTATAAGCCATAGGAGGAAGGGACAATGAATTAGCTCATATGAATAAGACTCGGAAACTTTCTGCAGGCGATTGATGGCACCGATGGGTTTTTATACGACAAGTGCAGAAATCCTTAAAAGACAGTACAAGTTTCCGTATACATGCAGAAATCCAGAAAGAACACATCCATTAGCCCATGGGGACAACTGAAAATAAGCTTAAGATAACGCGTGATATATCCTGCAACAGTGCTCATAGATTGTTCAGAAACATGCAGGTCACTTTCCGTATACATGCAGTACCTACCGGATATGTCGCGGAACATTATCCCATTAGCCATCACTCGTCAGTCCGACCAGAGCTCAAGCTGATCACGACCGATGGATCGATCTAGCTAGCTAGTGCTCCAACTTGACTTCTGCCATTCCTTCATGTGCGCGCGCGAATTGTTATCATCTTAACCTGTTTCTTCCATCCAACTCAGTGCAGAAGTTTTGTACTCCACTAGCTGGGAATGGCCAATGGGATTAATCACATCCCGGTTTCTTCTGAATCTCCCATCAGAGTTCAGACCAGGTAGGAGGGAGTAGTGAGTAGTGCCTTGCATTGGGTTGCGGCACGCTGCCATTAGGGATCATGCAGACAAGGAAGGCTTTTTCGATCCGTTCCATGCCTTTGCCGACCATATTAAAAAAAAACATGAGGCGATGCACGCAATTCCCCCAGTGCGTGGCGTTGCTGTACTGCAACGGAGCGCGGAAACTTGCGGCGAGAGAACGAAAGGCAACGGCAACGCGGAGAGAGAGAGGGGGAAAGAGCATGGTCGCAGGCTCGCAGCTGCTCAATCGTGGCCTGTCCTGTAACTGTAAAGCGACCTTATCAGCTCGTGCCGTATGCTAAGTTGCTAGCTCTAAGCTCCTTTCCGTTCGAGTACCGGTCGAGTACAAGGGGTGCCTGTGGTACCGTTGCTGCTACCGACAATTTCCTCAGGACTTTCGTGTCCAAACAGTTGTGTAAAATAGTTTCGATCTTGATTTTTTCGTGAGATGTTAGCGTTTTATCTCACTATTTGCGTGATTTTTTTGAGGAGCACGAAGCATCGCCACTGGAAAACGCAAAATCGCCGAGTGTGAAATTCTTCGCCGAGTGCATTATTTCGGGCACTCGGCAAAGATT
>KE372766.1:188670-200808 GCA_000418225.1 Zizania latifolia | reverse complement strand
AAACCTAGACACTCGGCAAACCCGTCGTGATGCCCGTATGCACACCATTAGTACATTTTTTTCGTCGAGTGCCAAGTTTTACACTCGGCAAACAGGTTCACCGAGTGCCCGACAAAAAACACTCGGCGAACTCCTGTTTACCGACAGCGGATTCGTCGAGTGTTGTTTGCCGAGTGCAACACTCGGCGAACCCTTCGCCAAGTGTTTTTTAGGGTTCGCCTAGTGCCTGTGACACTCGACGAACTCCTGTTTTTCTGTAGTGCATGTGCGGATAATATGTCAGATTCTCAGTTCCACCTCAGAGAAAGTTTGTCTCAAACTCAAACAAATTTTTGGTTAATATATGTACAGAGATATAACATAAATGTGATGATACATTTGTGACTTTTGTGATGGTGGCAAGCCGGTTTTATCTATCATGTAAGCCGTAGGTACGAAGGCGGCACGATGTAAAGTTCTCGCCACGGTAAACATTAACTATCGAGGTCATAATTAATGGGCGTAGTGGTAATCACCAGAGAGATAACCTATCTGGTGGTGCGACCGGTTTAGATTTGATCATGCGTGCTCTTCCGGTCTGATTCGTCCCACCGTTAATTTTTAGCGGTTTGATTGAAGTTTTTATTAAGCTTGTTCATGTTGCTTCGTTGTCTGGTTTTCTTGTGTCGACGCGTCGGCATCCGGCTCGTTCAATGGGTGCACTTTCATCTCGGTTTGTCCCTTCTTGTCGTCGTCGTCCTTCTCCCGCTTGAAGTTGGCGAGGCTCGCCAGCGTGTCGACGGCGTCGGCGATGCCCTCGACCCTCGCGGATATCTCAATCAGCAGCGACGCCACGGTGAAGAGCGGCATCACGTCCATCAGCGACATCTCCGCCGTTTCCGCGGCTAGGATGGGCGAGAGGGCGCGCAGGTCGCCCTGCAGCCCCTGCACGGCCGTGTTCATGTCCGCTACGGCGAAGTCCAGAGTCTTGGGGCTCGTCATCGTGGCGACGGAGCTGGAGGCCACCGTGAGCACCCGCCCGCACTGCGCGGCCAGCCGCGTGCACACGTCGCCGAGCAGCCGCTTGACGTGTTCGGGCGCCTGGACCTCGGCGCGGACGCAGCTGTTGAGCGCCTCGACGCAGTACGCGCAGTGGCGCATGGCGGCGCCGACCTTGGCGTACTGCGCGTAGGGGTAGCGGAAGCGGAACCGCCCGTGCGGGGGCTCCCACCGCGCAAGGCCGGCCTGCGAGTCCTCGGACGCCTTGGAGTTGAGCACGCACTTGTACCCCTCCGACTTGGCTGCCGTTGAGGGCTTCGCCGCGAAGTAGTCCTCGACGCAGCCCTCCACGGCGCCGGCAAGCTTCTCCATGTTGCGCACTGTGAGGAGGTGCAGCTCCTGGCCGGCCCACACCGGCCAGATCACCACGCAGATGGCGAGGCAGATGACGATGCCGATGCCGATGGTGGACATCCGCTGCTGCGCCAGATCCAGCAGCTCGTCGACGCGGTACCCCGACACGGCGACGAGGCCGTACGTCAAGATGAAGATGGTGACCCCGTAGTCGAACCGCGACTTCACCGTCGGTATGAACCGCGAGAAGGTGGCTGCCGCAGCTGTTCATCACGTACGCATATTTTTACGTGGGTGTTAGCGTTGCACACGTATGTAGCATGAGACCACAAGTTGGCCACGGCTTACGAATTGAAACGAGCCTAACAAAACAGTGGCACTACGTACGATGAGATAGTCAGATACTCGGATACGTACCCAGCAGAAACAGGGAGCCGCTGAGGATGACCGGTTGGAGCTTGTCGCCGGATTTCTCCGCCACCCAGTTCACGCCGAGCGCCAGCAGGCCGGCGCTCACCGTCGCCACGGCTCTGTTGAACCCCTTGTACACGCATCCACCTACACGGCAAAAACACGGTGAGCAACACCGCAAACCCATTGAACCAAACACACGCAAGCATGCATGCTCTGCAGCTTCGGCTTTCGATCAAACACTCACCGACGGTGTACTCGAAGACCACGACGACCGTCATGACGGCCCACATGGCATTACCGCCGACGCCGTCGTAGATCGGTCTGGTGTAGTAGACGATGGAGACTAGGGTGAGAGCCAGGCCGACTTTGAGGCTGTGCACCGCCCTCCGGGGATCGTCCGCGCCGATCTTCCACACCTTCCTGGCGAACCCGGCCACCGCCGCTCTGATCATGACCACGCAGGCGACCAGCCACGACCACGCCCTCTCGACGGCGCCGGCCTCGTGCTCCAACGTCACCGACGCGCCTTCCGGCACCGTCACCCGCCACTCCAAATCACTGCCCTGCGCGTCCCTCGCGGCGGCGTCCATGCTGACCACCTATTGTAAGCGTCTCTGCATGCAACGGAATGTAGTATGCTACTATGTTGACCTCTGTGGATTATTTGCTTCGCTTCTGTGGCAATTATCTTGTGGACTTAGATGTCCTAGGAGAAGTGAAGCAGAGCTAGCTTCCAAAGAGAAGAACGTGAGATCGATCGAAAGGCTAGCTAGCTTCTGGGCAAATGATCAACTCCCTGTCTTGGAATGTAGTAACAAACCTGGATGCTGGTATATATAGGGATAAAAGCACCGGCGTATTGTATTAGACTTTGACCAGGGCCGCGCATATATGGGCGATGCGAACTTTCAGCATGCTGCTTGTGTCAGGCTAACGACGATGACCTTGAGCACAAAAAAACTCAGGGTATAGTAGCTGCTAGCTGCGACTAAGTGCAACAGCCATAGATGCATTTCGGAAAGGCGATTGGCGCTATAAAATGCCGGGGAGTGGATCTTTCCAACAGTACAGCCAGAAGTGCGCGCGGTGACGACGATCGATGGTGCGATTAAATCTTTTCACCTTATACTGCTTGCCACGCACAACGTTGTGCCGTTGACTCCATGATCTGGCTGACTAGCTAGCTCTCTGAATTTTATGTTCGAGCGCCATAATGAACTTCTGACAAACTCTTTCGGTCAACGTGTTACCATGCATAATGATATCATGCCAAGAAGAAACTAGCTCAAAATATGACAGATTGACGAAGGAGCTCGATCGATCGAGGGCGCGCAAGGTTGTTTCCAACAGTAGAGCTGATTATTTGCAGTAATATTACTCGGTCATTGGGTGATGGAAGAGCAGCACCGTACCTATGCATATACTAATTAAGCACTCTAAAGAGTTTCCATGTTAATTAGAAAATATCTATCGATCCGTTGTCTAGATGAGTTTTACAACAATAACCATATATCTTATAGGCCATTTAAATTATGGGCATATCTTATACTTAATATTTCGTAACTAATAAATCCTAGAAACGCTATTAGAGGGTTAACTCTATACATCGGTAACCGCTTGGTTAGCTGTGGTACGGTAACCAACCGGTTTACGTTGAAAACCAATCAGTTTTTTTTTTAAAAAATAGAAAAATCATGGAAATGCAAAAAAAAAAAAGAAATGGAAAAATCTAGAAAAAATTGAAATATAAAGAAAATTTATGATACAATAATAGAAATATTTGGTATGATATTGTTTATTTTTTGTTGAATTAAATGGTAAACCATCACAAATGTTGTAATGTCATTTTTGTGAAAAAAATAAAAACAAAAAAATCTAGCTATGGTAGGCTATAGAGCTGGGCCAATTTTTTTATTTTTACCGATATTATTTTGCTCGAAACTTCGCAAATTTTAAATATTTCAAAACATTTCACCAAAAATCATTATAAATCACCTAATATTTATAGGATTATTTAGTTTTTTTAAAAGTAAATTTAAATTTAAATTTTAACCAAACCAAGTGGCTATTCATAGCATTAGATCACGACCTTGTATAATTAGTACAAGCTAAATTTCAAGAACATGACAGAACACCATAAATGTTCGGTAGCCGAACCAAAATTTGACATGCACAAGTATATATAGACTGGATTAATTGATCAGTTTGGTGTTGCCATATTAGTAACATTTTTATAATAAAAGACTTTTATTCATTTGTGGGTTGGGTTATGTACATGTGTTCTAATTGTCTTCTTTTTTGGTCTATGATGCTGGGACTGTAGGAGCAGGTATTGTGCACAATAGAGCTATCTGCTTAGAGTTGGGTAGCCAGGGCCCAGGGATCTATTATACCTTTATGGGTGGCACAATTCACTTAGGCTTACTAGTTTATGGTGATATTTTAGTTCTACTTAATTGTATGTGTGTAGCTCTCCAACTTTGGTCTAAATATCTATTTTTCAGTTTTTTTCTAGACCCTCTCTAGCAGTTGTTCTGTTTTTCACATATTGGAGAATGTCCATCAACTTATTTTATTCTTTTCTGCACTTTTGGCTAGGTGCATTTTATATGTAGAGGTCAGAGATGTATTTCATCTTCCATTATTCAAAGAATATATAGGCTATATTTGGGATAACTTAAAATAATTGAGATTATAACATAATCTTAATTATTGGATCTAATTATTAACTGTGTGGCTGATTATGATTATTATTTAAGTTGGATATAATTTTTCTATTTGACACATAATTTAATTATATATTAAGCATCAGTTGCCAATAAACTGTACCATAAGGGGCGATAGGATAGAGCATGTGTTTTCAGTAGAATCAAATATCCCAAGTATCCTAGTGTCCGCGTACTTTATGGGACATATCTCAAATATGAAAACATATTTATTTATAAAAATCTTACATATATTGTGTCTGGTACAATAAGATGTATATGGAACTGATTCAATCTTGAGAAGAATCCAAGTGGAACAAAATCGTCTAACATGCTAAGATATTAAAGACATACTCAGACAAGAAAAAACATAATTTATAAATCCTACAAGAATATGATAGGACATAATGGTATAAATATAAAGGCACCATTCTGGAAGGTCCAACATCACAACAAGCCAAAAAGCCAACTCAAGCTAAGCTCCTAAGAAGACAAGTCGATGACCACAACAAGGCTCGCTACAAACCCCTTACCCGAGAATTCTAGTGAGATAATCTGTTAGATCTAAACTAAAACTTTCAATTCACATATTATATAATGTGCATCTAAATATATATATACATAGCGTTGAACTATTACCCGATCGAGGAACTAACTAGAACATGCATAAGATTTTTATCCCTCCGTATGTGTACGAGGCTCTATCAGGTCTATCAGTCCTTATCTTTACATAAACGATCCATGTCTAACTACTAATAGTTGACACCTAAGTTTTAAAAAGTCAACTCAATGGTTTTAAAAAGTCTGATCCATGTCTAACTACTAATAGTTGACACCTAAGTTTTAAAAAGTCAAATAAGTGGTTTTAAAAAGTCATGTCAGTAGTAATATTTGTGGACGGTAATGGAGTTCGATAGTGTACGTTGGAAGTGATTAATGGTTAGAGTTCGATAGTGTACGTACGTAACAAGTTGGAAGTGGTTAATGGTTATAATCAATTTGTGCAACAGTCAAACAAGTTGGAATAGACTAGGTCAGTAAGTCTGCAGTTGCTACGCTTATGTTCTAGCTGTTCTCGTAACACGATCGTGAAAATTATAATATATAGTTTGTTGAAGTTTAGACAAATCATGTTATTTCTTTAGAAACAAAAGAAGTAATATACATACTTATAGCTTGGACTGAATGAAAAGCAACTGCTAAACAAATTAGCCACATCAAATTAACACTGCTATGCAATCGCTTTAATGCCAAATTAAGCCTCATTTCGGATTAATACGTGCAGTCTATACTTATGTTGTGTATGCCTCATATAGGACAAGACAATAGGAGGGTCAGGTGGTCAAAGGTTTGGGTGGACTAGGAGAGGTTCGAAGTAGACTGGTGATAGAGAATTATAGATGGAATTATTGTTATTTTAAAAACATAATTATTTTTATGATATTTGAGAGAAAAATGCACATATAGGGGGTATTTCCTTGAGGGATTAAAATCCTCTTCTTGACCATGTGGACTGATGTTATCATGTTAGTAAAGCAGAGAGTCCTATATGTGAGTCAGATTCAGAATTTGTAATCTAAGGTATCAAACTATCAATATAACACAAGCTATCACGTCTGATAAATCCTCAAGATCAAGTTTGTCCAATTCAACTGTCGGACATTTAAAAAATAATTTGTTCTCAATGCGCTTTTAATCTCTTGGTTTGGTATAGAACGATTCCACGAGCAACTTGTGCATATTAGATGAGCTCCGTTATGATACACTTATTACTTCTTAAAGTAATATTTAAGATAATCTAGACCATTAATTTTAGTTAGGATTAAAAATAAATTAAAATTAAAAATACTTGGTAACCGACAGATAATTGGAAAGCCAGCGTAGAAAATTATAATGTGCAGAAAAATAGAAAGTTAACGCAGAAAATTAGAAAGTCTGCACAGAAAAATCAAGGGTGACATATTACCTCATAGGAGATAAGATATCACCATCTTTAATCCTAGCAATTAGATCAAAATAAATGGACGGTGTCGGAGAGATGACCCAGGGGTACCTCTCGAGTCACCTTGGGGCGGTCAGATAGAACAAGGGGTCAGGAGACAAGACACTAAAGCCGATCTCGAAAGAGGTCGGACCAGCGATCGACAGTAAAGCAGTTAGCGAGATGTAAAGGGAAGCTCGGATGATGCCCCGAGTTGAGGACTCGGGAGGCGGAGGCGACAGCAGGCCCACACACTTAATTGCTAGCAATAACTCAAGGACGTAACTGCCAGATTTGAATAACTAGTAAAGACAACGAATAATGTCATGGTTATTAGCCTACTATCTCTGATGATTTGCCTACTGTAAAGGGACTTAATCGGGGGAGTTAAAGCCTGAACGGTAACCCCCGACCCCTAGGATATATAAAGAGGTCGGGGGTACCTCCCTCAGGGGACAGTTAGACTTTCATACAACTTATGCGCGCGAGAACTCTGTAATCACACTTGTCTGCGCATACTCCATCACACAGGACTAGGGTTATTATCCTCAGGGAGGCTCGAACATGTCTAAATTTTGTCTGTCTCTCTTAATTTTTGAGCCAACCATAGGATCGTGAACACAGAGACTACTCCAAACCGAATCAATCTACCTCCGTAGGTAACTCCGTCGGAGGACTGCTGTTCTAAGTAACGACAGTTGGCGCGCCGGGTAGGGGGCGGTTTCTGTGATTTTCTTATTCAGATTCTATGGCCATTGTTTGCAACTTCAGCACCAAGGTCCCCGTCGGCTCCGTCATCACCTTCGGGAGCCTCACCTTCATTGGCAACACTATGCGCCAGCTCATCCTGTCTGACTCCGCCGCTAGCCGGGAGAAGACGCCGTGGACGCCCGCTGTGCGGCCGACTCCCTCCATCACTCGGGGGGTGACTCGCCCTTACAACCGGGTGACCCCAACACCAGAACGCCTAACTCCGTCGAACACCAACCAAACAATCTTCAATGACTCTCCCACCGACTACAATATTTTCTCTACCCTGAATGGGCGTATGGTCCAACAACGCCAATTCACCGGGGTTGCCTTGGTACGATCCAAGAAGAGAAGCACGCTGTTGGGGGGATGACCCCGGGATACCCCCGAGTCACCTTGGGGCGATCGGACAGAACAAGGGGTTAGGAGACAAGACACTGAAGACTACCTCAAAAGAGGTCCGACCGGCGGTCGGCAGTAAAACAGTCAGCAAGATGTAAAGGGAAGCTCGGATGATGCCCCGAGTTGAGAACTCGAGAAATATCCCGAGTACGAGGACTCGGAAGGCGGAGACGACAGCAGGCCCACACACTTAATCGCCGGCAATAACTTAAAGATGTAATTACTGGTCTTGAATGACTAGTAAAGGTAGCAAGTAATATCGTGATTATTAGCCCACGATTCCTGGTAATTTACTCACTATAAAGGGACTTAATTGGGAGAGTTAAAGCCTAATGGTAACCCCCGACCCCTAGGATATATAAAGGGGTCAGAGGTACCTCCCTTAGGAGGAGACTTCCACCTAGCTTACGCGCGTGAGAGCTTTGTAATCACACTCGTCTGCGCATAATCCCTCATACAGGACTAGGATTATTATCCTCAAGGAGGTCCGAACCTGTCTAAATTCTGTTTGTCTCACTTTGTTTTCGAGGCAACCATAGGATCTTAAACATAGAAACTATCCCAAACCGAATCAATCTACCTTCGTGGGTAACCCCGTCGGAGGACTGCCGTTCTAGGTAACGACAGTTGGCGCGCCAGGTAGGGGTTTTTGTTATTTTTCTCATTCAGATCCAATGGCCATCATTTGCAACTTCAGTACCAAGATCTCCATCAGCTCCGTCATCACCTTCGAGAGCCTCACCTTCGTTGGTGACACCATGCGCCAACTTGTCTTATCTGAGTCTGCCACCAGTCGGGCGAAGACACCGCGGCCGCTCGCTGTGCGACTGACTCCCTCCACCACCCGGGGGGCGACTCGCTCTTGCAACCGGGTGACTCCAACGCCCGAACGCCCAACCCCACCGAACGCCCGCCGAATGACCTCCAACGACTCGCTCATCGATTACGTCATCTTCTCTACACCGAGCGGACGTTTGGTCCAGCGACGCCAATTCACCGAGATTGTCTCGATACGATCCAAGAAGAGAAGCACGCCGATCAGGTCACCGACTCCGCCACCAAGCTCCATCATGATGATGACAGCCGCCGTTTCTGATGATGAGCCTACCACCAATGCTGCCGAGTCCAGCAGCCATCGTCGAGAGCGTCGACAGTGAAACGTCGCCCGCTCCATTCACCGGGGCAAGGCCCCCGTGGTTGAAGGCTCTCGTCAGAACAACCAATAAGGTTTCACAGTGGACTTTGAGGGTCACACCGTGTATCGTACGCCAACGACGAATCTGGTCGCCATCGAAAGGGCACTCTCCACCCTCTCCGAGACTTTGGAACTCTAGAGGACTCGGGAAGATGGACAACGCATCCTCAACTCCTAGAACATTGAGCATCTACGCCGATTTTACCCCTAATATTATAAGCTACGTATTTTTTATCTTGGGTTAATAATAGTTCTATTTCTCCAATAATTTTGTCCCACTCCCGCCCGACCCCCGAGTCCTCGCCCCTTGTTGTCATTTTACCCTAGAGTCTATGACCCTCTCTAGCTCTAGTGATCGGTCAGGCGTTGCTCCGATCGATCACCTCGAGTTGGTATCCATTCCGCTCCACGGGGAGGTATTGTCGATAAAATCGCCGAACGCTCTGGGGCTCGTCAAACTCGCCTCCTTATGATCTCATGCCATTGGCTACGCTTGTCGCCCGATCGCCTCTATGTTCCTTTCTAAAGACTTGTGAAGCCCGCGGTTCAATATATGTGTATGTGGCTAAGTTTCTCTACGTTGCGAACTAAGGCTATACCAAGCACTCGGGAATTAACAAGTTAGACGATCGGGCACAACATACGAATAAAACTTCAAATATCATTACAATTAAAATAAAACTGTCATATTTACATCAACGATTTTACATATCAAAATATACTACTCTGACGCTTCTTCTGAGAACATTTCTAGGTCTTGGATTAGCACATCGGCTGTGTCCTTCACTTGGGCATAGTACTTCTCCACGTCGGCTTCTTCGACGGTCGACAGCCATCCCTCATGAATGTGTTCAAGCCGAGTGTAGGGGTATAGCGCTTGGACAATTCTGAGTGTGTGCACCGCCGCTGTATGCAACCACCCATGGACATGGTTCCAGAGGTGCTTGGGCGCCCCGCGGAGCTGCTCTAGGAACTCATTCTTGGGTAGGTCGGTGCACGTTGGCACGTCGTCCACCATCTTTAACAACGCCTTGGCACCGGCACGACAGTTGTTGAAGTCCACCTGAGCACAAGTCAGGCGAGCCTCCAAGTCATCGAATTATGCCTTAACGCGCCGGTGCAGTTTTGCAGCACAATGAAAACGTCAAGATGAGTACTTGGATTCTCAAGTGGAAGCACATACCGGTCGGTCGTACTTTTATACTCACCGACCGCCTCGGCGTGTTTCTTCTTGGCCTCCTTAGCCTCGTCGAGTGCCGTCTCTGCCATCTTCTACGAGCGCTCGATGAGCCCAATTGCTGTCTCCAGCTGCACCCCAAGAGAATGGCGGTCTATTGACCGAACTAATTAGAATGACTTCATGAATATGATGGTAAAGTATAAAAGGTACGTTATTATTACCGAACTCTTGGACGTCCAGTAGAGTGTGGAGGTCGATGGCTTCTTTCTTTGTCACCTCTCGCCCAGCGTTGGCCTCAGCCAACTAGGCCTCCAATTGTTGGACCTAGGCTTTGCTTGCCCCCTGGTCCATTGCGCCGAACTGGCGCAAATTCTCCGCATGGTTGGCTAGATGCCCTAACACACGCTGTGATAATATTCAGTCAGTTACAGTTATTCAATAATTACACTTATAACAAAGTCCTAGGATGACTTACGTCTGCCACCAGCCCTAGCTGGATCAGGAGAGCTTGGCACTCCCTCTCGTCCCGCTTGACGTCGTCTGGGCCGGCAGGAGGTATCAAATCTCTCGACTGCACCGGCACCTCAGTCGGTCGGGGGACCGTTGCTACATCCTCCCCCGTGATCCCAGCACTCGACTGAGTATCCATAGGAGGTACTATCACCGTGGCCAGAGCAGTCAGAGCAGCAGCCAGCCCCGATGAGCCCATGTTACGGGTCGGGTCGACTGCCATCGTCCCTGCGTCGGCGTCACTTGGCGCGGCCATCGGCCCTAACAAAGCCGCATCGGGGGTCAGCACCACCACCAGCGCCCCCACATCAACACCTCCTGAAGCCGCTGTCATCCCTGATAAACCCGCATCGGGGGTTGGCATGATTGCCAACACCCCTGCATCGACACCACTGACCGCCCTTGCGGTGGAGACCTTGTCCCCCTCGAGCTCCAGAGTCGGTAGCCTAATGAATGCACAAGTTAAGACACGAAATTCTATATTATCATATATGCTTGTAGGAACAAAAAAATTACCTGGCCGACTTCTAAAAAGCCACTTTCTTCACCGGTCAGGGTTTGACCGATGGCTCCCCCGGTTGAGACGACGATCAAGGAGGAGACAATGAGAAGGACGAGGTCGCCACCACCACCGCGGCATCGATGGGGGCTCCCTCTGACATCTCTAACTAGGCGTCGGCCTCGCCCAGAAATGGCGACGACACCTTAGGCTTGCCCTTCGATGCTACCGTCGTCCGTGGTTTCTTCGTCGCGGGAGCAGAGAGAGCTTTCTCCTTCCTTTTCTTACCGATCGGGCCATAGACCCGATAGATATCCTTCACACCGATCGCTCGTGGATGCTTCGACAACAGCGCAAGGAAAAAGAACGCGTCTCGCCCCTACAATGAATAACAACATGCCCAAAACCCGACAGGTGATCTCGCAAAGGCAAAAAGGAAACAACTATGAAATACAAAAAGGCTGAGTGCGACGCCTTACCTCCGGTCAGGGATTGACGAGGCAATAGGCCTTCAGGAAGTCTTCGTTGCTGATCTCGGTCTTCGCCACGAAGAACTCCTGTACCCACGCCTTAGCTTCCTCCACAGACAGCGCCTCCGAAGACTCACGGGAGGGATCGGCCTGACCCTCATAGTCGTACACTGACCACGCCCGGCTCTTGCAGGGCTGGACGCAATGGAGAACGAAGTTTTGGGCCACGACGACCCCTGTCAACCGCTACTTCTAATGGTCGACGACCATTCGGACCAGCTCATCAACTTGACCTTGGTCGCCCGAACCGCAGCGGTTCGACCAGGTTCGTGCCGAGGTCGAGAGGCGGTCGAGCTCTGGGGAGAGGGCCAGCTCGTGGTTCCTGACATAGAACCATTGACTGTGCCAGCCCTTGTTCGAGGTTGATGAGGACATCACCGCTAAAGATACATCCACACTTGATTACCAAGGACTGATGAGTCGTGCTCGAGTTCGTCAACTTAATTGTCAGGTGAATTCGTTCTTCATTACTCAAGCGAGTTCCCCTATGAATGGAATACTACTAAGTTCCGGTTATGATTGTATTTTACTTAGGAACATGGGAGAAGACCATCGGCCATCGGACGCCGGCCATCGGCCATCGACCATCGGACACTACTCGGACCACCGATCTCTATCGGCCGACTACCGACCACACCAT